>JACJUM010004390.1:16903969-16983841 GCA_020976665.1 Heortia vitessoides
ATATATATAAAATTTATGATGCGGTTAATTAAAATTTCGTAGATATAAAACGTATTTATCTTTAAAAAGTAATCTATTGAAGTAAAACATTTACACAACCTCTCTCATTGACCTGACTCCGAAATACAGGTATATGAGACGAGGTTTTACACACCATCTCCCGTCTTAAACTCAGGGAGGCCTATACTTAGGCTTACTATGGCATCATAATAAAAGCCGTAGGACGTCCGCCGCTGGACATAGGCCTTTCCAAGTGATATCCAACTGTACCGGTAATATGTGGCATGCAAACGCAGTTGCGTTAGTCAAATCGTTTGTCCACATTGAGTACGCTTGCCGGTACGTGGTCTCTATACCAGAACCTTACGACTCCATCGGCCATCGGACCTGCGTACTAGATGCCTTGCCCTCTTCCACTTCAATTACTAATTTTGGCTTTATCAGTAACTATGGTTCCGTTACAGATCTCAATCCTGATGAGATCGCGCAAAGAGACTCCAAGCATTGGACTATCTTTACTACTCCATACAAATATGTTATCAATAATAAAATTAATCTGACATTCCTACCATCCACCACTATTCTGATCATTGACAATGGAAGTTTGTTTGTAAATTCACCTCGTGGTCAGATTGGCACGGATTTTGTTCGTATGATTATACGCTTCCACTGAATCCTTTGTCGGTATATTATTAATGCACGTGAATCGAATACTTTGGTTGTTTGGGGTAAACATTGCGCTATGAAAATGTATTCCTTGTTTTCGTTCAAACATGAATAAGTTTATTGAACAAAGCAATCTAATATAACTAGTGATCGCCCCGTGGTCGGAGTTCGACCTTAATTAATAGTATTTTGTTAATACCGTTAATTTATTCATGTGAAATTTAACAATCAATTAGTAAATCGATTAAACATGAATGAATGTATTGACAAAAGCAATTTTATATACTAACCGTCTACTGACCGTCCCATGATCGAAATTCGAACATAATTTTTTTTTAAATACCGTTAATTTATTTGTTTGAAATTTAAAAAAAGAAGATTAATAAGGGCACGACTGGCTTTTAATAGAGGTGTGTTGGTTCCAACACTGACATATAGTAGTGAATGTTGGATATGGCAGAAGAAGCACGCGAGTAGAATAAATACTCTTGAAGTGAAAGCACTTCTAAGTATGTATAGTGTAAGTTTTAGTGTTATAAGAAATCCACTGAGGTATTAAAGATGATGTTGGGACAACAACAGAGAAAGGAATATTGCGATAGTTTAGACATGTGGAATGGATGGATGAAAGTTGAATGACTGCACAAATATATGGAGCGGAAGTGAATGGAAGAATTGGTATAGGATGACCTAAGCAAACATATCTTAACTAGGTAGAAGCGGTACTATAGAAGGGCCAGGTCAGAAGTACCAAGAATAAACAAGCGTTTTTGAAAGGACTAATGCGAGTAAGGGAAGCGAGAGAGGTATGTCAAGATCGTAACAAGTGGACATACATAGTCTCTGTCTACCCCAATGGGACACAGGCGAGATGTATGTATGTATAAAATTTGCCAGTCAATTAGTAAAACGTTGAAACATTAATTATCTTATTGATATAAGCATTCTAATGTAACAAGTGATCGTCCCGTGGTCGAAATTCGACCGTAATCCGTAATTTGTGAATACCGCTCCTTTGTTTGTTTGACATTTTAAGGGTCGATTAATGTTTACTTCATTTAAGTATGTCTATGTCATTCGAATACACACCACGTGTGAGGTGATAACATTTGTTTCAATAAATTTTATGTAATTGTAGTGTATTGTATATACAAGTAAAGAAGTCGCTTTCCGCTGTCTGTCTGTCGCTATGTAAGCTTAGATTTATAAAACTTCGCAACGGATTTTGATGAGTTTCCTTTTAAGATGAATTTGTTGTTTAAATTGGTTTGTTTAAATGTTAAATATATATTATAATAGAAAAACACAATTAATGTTATGATTTTCTAATTTGATGACATAAATAAAATATATTTTGCGATTATATTTATTGATATGAACATGTTTTACGCGTTTCATGTTCGAAGGAGAATGTAACCCTTGTTTAAAACATTATTATAGATTAAACGATATATTTGTTGTTTTAATAAATTTATAATAAATTCACATAACATCTCATACGTTGACCTGACTCCCAGATAAGTAGCTTGAATCGTGTTTCGGATATAGTAGATTTATGTTTATGATATATAATATATATATATATATTTATTATATATATTATTAAAAAAAATAATAAATTCCCACAACTTCTCATACATTGACCTGACTCGTGGTAAGTCACTTAAAGCACTTGTGTTACGAACGCCAGACAACTGAATCACAATATACTAATTAAATACATATATTTAACACCCAGACATAGAACAAATACAAATATCATGATATAAATATTTATTCTAGGTGGGAATCGAACACACAACATCTGGCGCACAAGATAGGACCACTACAATTCGCGCCATCGGTCCCATTTAAGTTTAAGTTTTCTTTGTTGAATAGTTATTCTGCCCATCCCCAACCTTTGCATTTAAACAACACTGGTACAGGGGAAGGTACCAAGAACATGTTTTCTACTCTGCCGATACGTCACGGCTCCGATTGAAAATATAATATTAAGATACCTATAAATAGTACCCAGAGGCAGAACAAATACAAATGCTCATCATATTAGAGTTGCAGCTCTACCTCTATAGTTGAACATTCTTATCGATAACATGTGATTTTAAAATTGAGAGGAAAATTTTAATGTTGATTTTGAATAAATATATTGTTATTTATATTATAATTAATGTTTGCTCTTTGTGTGATGTAAAAGATAGGATCACACCATCTTCGCCATCGGGCCATCTGTATACCTGATATATGTTATTAAACTAATCATATACAGCGTACATGCAAAACTTAATTTTCTTCACACAAGCCGTGGTACATCCTAGACTGCTGGACAGGCTTCTAGGAAATGGGCAGGCGTGATGGCAATTGATGAGCATCATTTTGCATTGCTACTGTTAATGCCCATCCTGTTGCATTGAAATTGCGCTGTTTCGGATGGACATACTGCCATCTATAAAGTCCGGTACCTTAGTCGTCTTACAATTGGTACGGGGGGAGGAATTTTATTACTCTGCCGGTACAACACGGCTATAGTATTAGTATAATACATAAAAATAAATAGACAACGTGTTATCTTAAGTCAATTTTGCGAGGGTCATAAATACAGCCGAAGAGTTTTACATAAATATTGTATTACTCTTCTTTTCCTAAGGTCCGAACAGACGAAAATGTCGAACTCTGCGCTATTTCGTACGGTCCCTTTTTGTTATACAAATTACTATCCTACTTTAAATGTCTGATTCAATATATAACTTTCTAGGTTACAATAGGTATAGTCTTCTCAATTTAAGTCAAAAATATTTTTATTTAAATAAGCAATTTCAAATTGTCAAAACATAATGTTTTTCTACTTGTTACTCGAATGACTGTAGACCGATGACCCTGCTGAACTTATGGGGCTATAAAAGTCATTTAAATTGTTAAAAAACTAGTCTGCCGGCATCTGAAGAGTGTTGAAACTAAGTTTAGCACGCGAGCCACTAGAAAAACCCTAGGTCCTATCAACACTTAGTGTTATAAAGGCACTTATAAACTCAAGTCTCAAAGGTAAAGTTAAACTAATTCAATTTTATCTCAAGCAGTTTGATCATTAATATATATATCAGACAGTAAAAAGCTCTAGCAATAAGTTTACGTTTCACGCAATTCTTGAGTTTCTCAAAGGCATATTTGTAATACTGAAATCCTTTTATAAAATCTTACACTTGCCTTTAAATGAATCATTTATATATAAAACGGAAAGATGATAGCAGAATTTAAAAAAATCAGTGCAGTATTCTACTCTGACAATAATATATAATAAAATAATAATTACGACAAAAATCTGTCCAAGTTAAATTAACATTTTCAGCCCGTCTAAGGAAAAATTCTTGTTTTGCAAACTCCATTTACTAGCAGCCTCTGAAATCGGTAATGGATTGCTGAAAAGAGCAAAGAGCGAATTTCATTAGCCCTGCTTTCAGAAATCCGCCCAGCAGCGTATATCTATAGTGCTTACCTTTTGGACTCAAATAACGACCTAACGTTGCTAATTTAATAAACTATAAAAGGTTGAATATGTTATTTTGATCCTCCTTTTGTGGGGAATCAACTTACACTTCTACCTTCATACAAGTAAAGATATAACACATATGCTAAAACTAGCTTAAGCATAAATACTTTTGGCTTTGCTAGAAATACGTGATGCAATTACAAAAAGAACAGTCGTAATAAAAATAATGTTTACATTGAAGTTGCCCTCGTCACGCTTTTATGTCAGAATATGATCAAGTTTACGATGGTTAATAAATTTTATAAAATTATTTACATATATTTATTTGGTACAATAATAATAATATAATTTAATTTTCTTACTACAGCATCACAATACAAATAGCACAAATACACAGCAAATTCACAGCTGTTGTGGAAGACTGGAGTCTAAAGTAAACAGAGAATTGCTTGTATTTTAGATTACCAGGGAAACTAACTACAAATAAAGAAACGCAAAGAGAAATGGTATGTAATTAAAAAATAAAATTAATGAAAAGCAAAAGTTCTAATTAACTGGTTATATATTGTAAAGAAGTTACAAAGGCAGCAAATCCAGCCCCCTCCCCTCTTCTCAAAAGCAGCTAAGAATTATTTTTCTAGATAATAATTTTACAATATATCTCACCTCTAGACGCAAACTGTTCATTTTTGGAGACCTTTCTAGACCCTAAATCATTGCGTTGTTATTTAATCGGATAGAAAACTCTTTTGAACATGTTGTCTGTTAAAATCTTCCTGAAGGAATACGACAAATCATTTAAATTCGCGAATAAATCGCAATGTCCCTAGACTTGCGGGAACACAGTTTAATCTGCGATATATTTCACAGCATCTCATACATACACTGTTACGGACATCGGGCAACAAGGGAAACACAAATATAATACTTAATTTTTTTTAATACCCAGACACAGAACAAACACAAATAGCATCGTATAAATATTTTTCTTGAGTGGGGATCGGGCCCACGACCCTTGGCGCATGAGATAGGATCACTGTATATGTGAATTTAAAAAAGCCTTAATGTCACAAATAAATTGAATTGAAAAGCCTTAATGTCCATCTGCTTACTGCCAAAAGACCAAACTTTAAAAGTTATTCGATTTCATCTTCATCTTCATACCAACCTTTGAAAGTCCACTGCTGGACATAGGCCACGCTAGTTGACAATCGCAGGTGCAATTTTTGCGTCCGGGTTACTGCTACATATCTCCGCCCAGTGCATTTGAGCTACACTGTTTCAGACCACCATCTGTTGGTTCTGGTACCTTATTCGCCTCTTAGGACACCTGGTGCAGTAGGAGGTACTATTCTACTCTGCCAGTACCTCACGGTAAATTTGATTTATATTCCTAATATTTTTTTCTTGTTCTGTGTTATTGTATATCGTTATGTATTGTAGACTTATCACTTCGCAATATTTAAGTCAATTTAATAGCTAAAATTCTGATTTATAATTCTTCCAATTGGGATATTTTAACAGTATATTTCAAAACTACAATTTTGTCGAACATATATGCAAAAGAGATAAAAATGAAATGCAAATCCTAATAAATAGTACAAAGTAATACATCAATAAAATCCCAAATGCACTTTCGTGACGGTTGCAAATACATTATTCGAAGAGGTTCTATTGCGACTCGTCAGGGATGTCGAATAAGATTGAATAGGAAATATTCCGTAGCAAAAGCAGCATTTTAGATGGATGTTTCAGTAACTTTATAGCGCTAGAATTTTCTTTTGCTTTACTCTTTGAACGCAAAGTAAGTATGATTGAATATAAGATTGAAAAATGTTATTTCATTAGCCAACTGTATACTCCGTTTTCCAATTGTAATGATTCAGAGTTCGTCCAATTTCCAAGTCAAATGCCACACCTTGCCGCTTTAATCTAATAATATTAATACCGTGGTAGAGTGGAATAGTACCTCCCCCTGTACCAGGTGATGTAAGAAGCGACTAAGGTACTAAAACCGACAGATAGCGATATATCCATCTATAACAGTGTAGTTCAAATGCATGGGCAGAAGCATTCCCATCGCAGACCTTCGCTCTGCGAATGCCACCACGTTTGCTCAATGCAGCAATTATGGGCAAAATTCCACCTTAAGGAGGCCCATCTTCAAGAGTGGAGTTACAATGGCAGATATGATAATATTGAATGATAAATTCATCTAACATCTTATATATTGACCAAACTCCGTGATAATTTGCTTAAAGCAATTTTGTTGCTGATTTCAGAAAACGTGAAAATGAGAAATTTAAATATCTTAATACATTATTGACCTATTGAATGTGACCATGTCACTGTAAGTTAAGAAATGATTCTTCTACCTGAAGAACCCTTTTCAAAATGTTCAACGAACATAATTAAATCTCATTATAGCTACTAAGTTTTTGTTCTTTTAATTGTATTACATATTAAATATTCTTGTTTATATTGAATTTACATACTTCTGATGTAACGATCGTTAAAAATTACACACAATACATCGATTATAAAAACGTAAGCGCAAATCAGTATTTTCGAAGCGTCGAAACCAATTTTATTATTTACGCGTGTATAGGATACGTATATTATTATTATAACAGCCATTAAACGTCCACGGCTAGACAAAAACCTTCCCAAAAACGCGGTAATTTGCCTAAAACTGCTGCGCTGAGCAAGCCTGGTGGCAACAGCAGAGCGTAGCTTCGCGACAGGATTGCTGCTGCCCATTCTCACCCCTTGAATTTGAGCTTTACTGCTTTGGATGGATATACTGCCATCTATCAGTTCCTTTAAGGACCCCTTGACGTTGGTTTTAGTGATATGAGACGTTGGTGATTTTTTAAAGAGAGTTTACCAAGATATGGTTATATTTGAAATGGCTGTTTAAGCCAAATGATGACTTAAACAGCTGTATTTATAGATAGCAGCTGTATATATAGATTATTTGGTAGATTAATACAATTTTGTTAACCACATTCTAGCCACCGATTAATTGCTATATTCAATTGACTCATTTAAATAAAGTCACCAGCTTTATTAAACCAATGGTTTATTGATCCACAATGTTCCCAAAAGTATTAAACCTCCATTAAACTTCTAGTTTTAAAAGTAATGTCACAGTAAATGTAACACAACTTATCAGGATTATTTTTACATTTTCTCAACATAATTTAAGAATCACTTCACTATAAAAACAGAACAAACCACTGCGCTCTTTAAATAAACAAATTCTCTAAATACGAAAGTAAATCAAAAACGGTTGCAAAATTAAAAATTAATCGTTATTGTTTTGCTACTAAGCTGTAACAAGAAAACTAGATCTGATGAAATATGTTTATAAAATGAGGGGAGTTGGGTAATTTAAAATTAGCCAGCACTTTTCTTGTTACAAAATTGTGTAATATGCTGTAAATTGATATAAACCTTTGTGTATCGTTCTAAATAAATCATTTTTGTATTAGAAATCGAGATATTCGCGAATAGCTGATTTTAAAGACCTTTGACCATCAATATCTCAAGACATTTGTAACTTGAGACAACTTTTGAAACGACAAAACGAAGGTTAATACTAATTTATAGCGTATTATCTTTAATTCAGAAGTTGACCCCTAATATGACCGGGCTACAAAGTGTGCATATAAGTGACTCAAAGTCAATACACGTGAAATCTTTAAGATATGAAAAACTATTACAGTACACGAAAAATTCGACATTGACATGATAATAGAAAAGATGTTAAAAAATCTGAATTGATGAAAAAGGCCTCACATTACACAGTGTAACTATTTTTTGGATGTCGGTCAGATAAAGTATTTTTTATAGGTGAAATGAGTCATCTTTTATTTAGCCAACCTTTAATTGTGCTAAATTTCTTGACTTTTGTGGAAATTGCGATGCTTGAAACAGTTCAGTTACGCTCGTAAATAATTTTAGTAACGCTTCAGAGAATAAAGTTTCTTTTAGTTCACAGATTTGAATATTAAAACTTTTTGAATAGTTCAGGGTAGATTGCTTTAGCATACCTAAGAAACTGTCGGTTTGGGTGGTATGAGTATGACTGGAAAATTGAAAAACGTAAATCAAATGGTTAATATAAATGGCTGCCAACGTATTTTAATTTTGTATCTCAACCAAACTATTAACAAACCAACATGCCTAAATCAGAATTATGTTATTAGTTACTAAAAGAAATATATTCATCTGTATTTAGAGAGGAAATATTTGAATTATAATTCAAATATTTATTATTGATATAATTTAATTCAAAATCTACTCCGACAATTAAAATATTTCTTTCACCGATTAAATTCTTCACCGAGTAACAAAGGCTATAATATTTTAATATATCATCAATATAATATATTATCAATACGTAGTATAAAACAAAGTCGCTTTTTGCTGTCTGTCTGTTCAGAGATCTTTAAAACTACGCAACGGATCTTAATGCGATTGATTTTTTTGTAATCGATAGAGTAATTCAAGGGAAAGGTCTATAGGTATAATACATGCATAAAATATATACAAAATTATGTTTTTAAAAAAAAGTTAATGTTATGTTGTAAATAGACATTATTTTTCTGTGATTACATTGCAATCGCTGACTAAGCCCGACGAATGTGTAGCACATTATTAGTATTTGATCTAACATTTCTGTAACACGGTAAAAAAGTCTTCGGTGCTATATATCGTATTTTTTAGATATAATCCACCAAAACAATTTTATATCCTCATCCACTTATGCGAAGTCGTGGTGGATTTATTATTTATTGCATTAGTATTTAACAAAATCGACCTATGACCACCTAAAATGGAATGCAACGAGGCACGACTATATCATTGTGCGTTTGTAATGAATGAACTCCAAAACTAATCGATTGATTTCTATATTTGTTTACTTGTAGTAAGTTGCAATATTATCAAATAATATAAGTTATACATATTTAATTTCTAAGTACCGGTGGTAAAATATAAATATTAAATAAATTAACGAAATATCAGAATTCTTATGACTGCGTTAAATTGGGTAATTCTCTGTTTAATGTTTCTATTTATCGGGCTCTGGACTTGTACGGGATAAGCTGGTGTGCAAAGTTTGAATAAAAAAGAATATTATAGTTCATTTATAATTTAAACCCTTAAAACAGGATTAAAACTCCAACGGTAACGGGATCAACTTTATGACAAAATACTTTTCTGAAACAAATGAATAGAGGACCCAAGACAAACAACCATATAATAGATTTTACATTTGTCAGACACGTTTGAAATGGAAATAACGTGAAAGTTTTAGGTAAATTATAGTATTCCAGAAGTTGAAAAAGAAGAATGTATGACAACGGTTTGTTACTTGACACTAAGTCTTATTGGAAACCTTATCAAAATCAGTTTTGCTTGGAGGTAATTTTCTGGTGAACCGCGTAATGAACCTACTATAAATTTAATTTTAAGGCCTTTCTGGTGCCGGCAAGCTAGTATTACAGTAGGAAACATAACCGATTTTGTATAAATGAGTCTAAAACACCATAAGTTTATCAGGGTTATCCGTCATTTGAATATAATTGAAATAAGCATAACTTAAAATTTCTTATTGTTTCACAATTTGAAATTGCCTATGATTGGCTTATTCATATAAAGACATTATATGACTTTGACTACGGCAGAGGAGAAAAAATGTAAAATAAATAACGATAATAAAGGATTTCAGATCTGTAAAAAGATCAGTAAATTACGTTGGATCCTCGTATTTAAGTGTAATTTATTTTTATTTACTCATATTTTATGCTTCGTTAGTAAAAAAAGCAGTTAAGAAAATAATTTAAATATTATTCTTAAAAAAATAATAATAACAAAAATAGTCAGGGATGTAAAGAATAGCTCACAATAGATGCAATTATTATGAAATTAGTAACTAAAAGTAAATCAAACATCCTTGAAATGTTCATAAATTATCAAAATGCCTTTAATTCAGGTTCGCATAGTTGGTTAAAGTTTGTCTTGCAGCTCTAACAGAAAACAAATCCCACTCTAGTAATCCCACTCGATTCAGTCATAAATAATTAGGTAACTGTTCTAACCATTAACCAAGAATAAGAACAATTTACTACTGATCCGATTAAAATATGACACGGAATCCATCCAATTCCAAATAGATGCGCTAAGCCCATTGTGGTATAATCTGGCTTTAAATCATAAAATGATTAAAATAGGTTACTCTACGATATTAAACTGATAGCTAAAAATAAAGTTCAGTTGTTTTAATTAGCTGATATTATCAAATTATCACGCACATGACATCAACATGAAATTTGGAATAGATAAATGCAAAATAGTGTTTAGTAATAAAATCAAATAATATTAGTGGTACTACACACAGGTGAGCCAATTGAAACTATGAAAGAACAAAGTACATATAAATATTTAGGTATTAAACAGTCTAGACAAATATATTAAAAAGAAACTAAAGAAGAACTGTCTATGAATTTAAAACACCGGCTTTTTTCTATAAGCTCATTTCAATTAAAAAATACTATAAAAGCTGTCAATACATATGCGATCCCTATCCTAACGTATTTATTTGGCATTATTCATTTGTCGTTCGCTCAAACTGATTACAAACATCGCTAGGTTGCAGCAATTCTCCACCAACATCTAGCAATACAATATAACTTAATTTTAGAAATAACTCTCTATTACAAATATAAACCAAACTTGAACTTAGAGAACAACCAACTAAATTTATACTGGGATAAAACAGTACTGACCGATAAAACAATACATTGCAATAGGCTTGACATAACCATACATAATAAAGATATGAGAATGGTATATAATCTCATTGGCATAGCCATAAAAATATCACTCAATATCGAGAAAACCATAACAGAAAAATTAGGCAAATATCAGAATCTTGCAATCGAACTTAAATTCTAGTGGAAAGCGAAAACAGTACATATAGTACCAATAGTATTGTCATCAACAAATCCTCCAAATGTTATTTATACTACCATATGTATTATTTCTTCTTCAAAAAGCCACAATATTAAACATATGTCCCATCACAAGAAAATTAATTTCCTCTTCCAGTGTCTCCGGTATATTTCCTACTAATACATAAATTTTCTGCTTCTATCGCTATAATAATAATAATAAATACCTTATTGTGCACCAAACATAAAAATATATCCAAACAATGCGCTGCTAAATTAAAAATTATTCTTTCGCACTCTATGAAACAAAACAGAAACAATTAAAATGCTGCAGTATTTGTTAGTTCAGGATTTAATTCTACTTCTAACGAGCATGTGTCTCAAACAGTGATCTTGCGTTTGAGTAGATAGACAAATTACATCTTTGTGTATAAAAATTTCTTATCACCGTGTTTGCCTGGAATAAACTTCTCAACTACTTGTCAAATTTTAATCAGTTTTTGCTAAATATGTACATTTCGATAAAGTTTGTTGTAGTACATTTGATATGTCTGAGAAATATGTCAATTTATACTCGCATTATTTTTAAATGATAAACATATTTAATGTCGGGTAGTACACCTATATTTCTATTGAACCTCATCATACCTATTAGATGTCCACTGCTGGACATAAGCCTCTCCAAGAAAGGAGGTTTTGTGCCCATAATTGCCGCGCTGGGCAAGCGTGTTGGTTAACGCAGAGCGCATCTTCCGCGACGGGGATGCCGCTGCCTATCCCCGCACTGTGCATTTGAACTGCACTGTTTCGAATGGATATACCGCCATCTGTCGGTTTTGGTACCTTAGTCGCTTCTTAAGATATCTGGTGCAGTGGGAGGTATTATTCTATTCTGCCAGAACCTCTCGGTTCCTATTGAACTTAACAACAAATATCATAAAGTAAACGCCTATGTTACATAAAGTATCTATTTTTCCCCTCTTTACTGTGTAGTCTAACTCTGTATCAAGAGCACGTCTCACAGAGGTCGGTACTTTGAAATATTAACTTCTACGAGATTATACCGCCCTGGTAACTATTCGTTTGAACCTGTCTTTTGTCTGCACGTATTCAACTTCCGTAATGAACGGAAATGTAGCTCCGTTGAAATTATGCTAGCCCAGTACCTGCTGTTGCGAAGCAAGAGAATTAATTTGTTACTGTTCTTTGTTCCGTGACTTAGAATGTAGTTTTGTTGTTTGTTCTTAAAGTAAGAGCTTAAGTGAAAGTATGAGGAAACATAAAAAAATATTAAAGAGTATTGCATAGCTGATGTTGGAGTAGGTATTCGTTCATGTTCAAATATTGATGTAAATGTGACTTGACCATTTTATCTTTGACTGTAAAAACATCACGGCGGTACAGTTTTTTGGGAGAAAAGTAAGCTTTCATCACCATAACGACATTTGTAGATAAGCCACTGCCGGTTAGTAACCTCACCAAGAAAGTAGAAACTTTGCCTATAATTGCCGCGCTGGGTGCGCATGGTGGATAACGCATAGCAGAGGGAATACTGTTACCTACACTGTTACACTATAGTATGTACTGTGATCTTTCGGTTCTGATATCTCAGTCGCCTCTTACGTCACCTGGTACAGAGGGAAGGTATTTTTCTATTGAATTATGCTGGTACGAAAATGAAGATTGAAAATATGGATGGGTGTACGTGGGTATTTTGTTTTAGTACTACAACACCATCTATTATTTTAACATATCAGATTGGGAAACAAACATAATACCTATTCGCGTAAGAAAAATTGAGATGACACGAAAACGAAATAAAACACTTTGAGTGACACAAAAAAATAAAACATAACATCCAAGCTATTCAAAACGCCATCAATAAAGGCAGTAGTACTAAAGACGTCACTCATAAAATTATCCTGCATCCGATATTCATCTGCATGATAAACGTAAAACATATATAAAACGCGCCGCCATTACGGTCACCTGTCGGGACAGGAATAAAACACGACATTTTATATTCACCGTGAAAATTTTACGACCAACTGTAGGTATCGGTGTAAACGTGATGGAATCAATAATTCTTTGTAGGCAGCACTGAAGGATAAACTTTGATACGGTTTTGATATAGGCGTGTCACTTTATTTATTGTTGTAAATTAAAGTGGCAATGCTTACGATACAATTTATGAATGTAGCTGGATAATTTATGACTGCATTTATATTAGTATGGCTAACCCAAAATATATTACGAATTTTCTCATGCTTGATAAGCCTTACTAAGCCTAATACAAATTTTCATCTGCATTGGTACCTCAGTCACACCTATTTGTGCCGGCAATCAGCGTTGTTCACATTACTGTGCTCCGGTTAGAAGGGTTACAGAGAGGCAGTTGACGACGCGCCAGTGACATTCTTGTGATAACGTGAGTGTCTATCATTTTAAGAGTAGTTAAGGATTGTCATTTTAATAATCGATTATAGCTGCAGTCTTGTTTAAATTATATTAGACCAAGTCAACAAACAAGCATACGGTCCGCGTGATAGTAAGCGAACAGCCTATAGACGCTCGTAATATTACAAGGAAATAACTTGCACATTGCCAACCTTGAGATTTAAAAAAGTAGTTCAATATTTAAATTGTTTATCTAGTCAGGTTCTGCTTTGTATATATTTTTTCGAAAATCTTTTTTGTATGTATTATTTTCATAAATCTTTATGTTTTTTGTTTTTAAGACGTTATTTTTTTGTGCAAAATTGCAGACGCGCTCCTGTTCGGCGTTTCTTTGCTGCGACTATTTTTAGAATTTATAAATCGCGTTCTAAAGCCATTAAATGTCATATTTTTTTTATTAATGAATGAGTTTGATTAAAAGTAGAGAACATGCAAATATTAGAAAATATCATTAATCTTTTACCAACGTCATCCAATAAAGGCATGATCTCATCAGATTGATTTCGCTTCTTTTATTGAAAAACAAGCCAACCTCCCCTTTTACTGCGAACAGATTCTCAGGAAACATTTGCTTTAACAAAGTAACGATCACTTCTATTAAAGGGTAAGCCTACGGAGACATTTGAGAGCATTTGAGGGAAATTTAATTACAAACGAGAGTTGAAGCAAACCTAAGAGTAGAGTCGAGAGCGAGCCTACTGGCAAATAACGATTGTGGCTCTATACACTGGGGACCTCTGACTATTTAGAACTACCGCTCTGGGATTATTAACCTTATTAACGATTGACTGTTTTATTTAGCTGAGTTTGAGTTTAAATTAGTTACTTATTCGAAAGGAATAAGAATTAAAATAAATTAATGAATGCACATGAGCTGTTATGTGAATTAATTTATTTATTATAATTCTTAGATACACTGGCTCCGAGGTAAGCTTTAAGGGCTTGCGCTACGGACATCAAACAACAGCAAAACCACTAATATAACACTAAATATATGTAGTAGTACCCAACATTTACTTTATCATATCGGGCATTGGAAGTCTGCCTTGCAATTTTGCCCATAAATGCACTGGGCAAGCGTGTTCTTCTTCAAGAGTATGCTGATGCCCATCCCCGCCCTGGGCATTTGAGGTACACTGTTATGGATGGGGCCCTTACGACACAGGGGACCATAGTCACCTGGTACAGGGGGAAGTACTACTCTGCCCGTACCTCATTTACTTAATATAGTTAAACTAGATGACTATTTATGTTCAATAATAGTCATTGATCTTGTTCGTTTTCCTTCACCAAAAATAGTTTATATATATACAACAAGACATCTCAAGTCTAAAGTCACAGCATCCAAAGTAAATAGGTCGGTAATGAGTTTGCTCGATTACGACGAATTGACAGCTGTTGTACTATAATCATCATTTCATTGCTTCATTATAAGTTGTTTGGATTCCAGTTGATATACTTTAAGGAATAGTTTACTATGTAAACCATAGACTATAATAGGTTGTGGTTTATAGTTCTGTAAATTTTGGGTAAAGGCATCAGTCGCAGCATCTCTCAGCGATTGACATCACGCTTGCCCAGCACGGCAAATATGGGCAAATCCAGGGAGGACATGCTCATAATTTTTAGGAGGCTTATATACAGCAATGGACTTATAATGGCTAGTATGATGAAGGATTTAAGGCGGTATCGTTATCCCAGCAGTGGGCACCCCCTCGTGGTACAAGTGTGGTACAACGCTCTATTTCTACTATTTACATCCTACACATACGGCTACACCTACTATCACATGTTTTTTAATGTATCATACTAGATTGTACACGCTGCTTTGCCCGCATGAATTTCTTAAGAAACAGTCTTTAAATAATAAAATCTATATACATTTAAGTTGAGTACATTAAAGCATGAAGCGGTGAAAATCAAAATATAACTTTAACATTTATCATAAAAGTGAGTTCGGATTGAAGAAAATTAGTCCGACTGCGATGTTCTGTTTGGGTTAGCTTCTAACTGATTGCGCGTTCTGAAATCGCTCAATGACATCTATTGATGTTTTGTAGTACTTAAACTGTCGTTTATTGTAAAGCCCCTTGGTAACAGTACGTATTTTCGGGGTGAAAGTTAAGGTAGTCCTCTTCCGTACTTACAACTACACATATTCCAAATTTCAAGAAGATTGGTTGTGTAAATAAATCACAAAAACAATCAAACTTATTATACATAATATGAGGTTGGATTATATAAAAGTGATAAAGGGAAAAATATACGAGTGTTAATTCTTAGCATAAAAGTAAATAATTTTTTTTTATCAAGAAATGGACTGAACGGGTATTTTATGCAATATGGATCGTGGGTTCATCAATAATCTCAGACAAATCATTTGTGTCAGTTCCGTGTCAGCGTATTTGTCATCATCATCATACCAGCCATTAGAAGTCCATTGCTGGACTAGGCAAGCATGTTGGCAATCGCAGAGTCCATCCCCACCCTGTGCATTTGAGCTGCACTGTTTCGGATTAATCTGTTGGTCGGTTTTGGTACTTTAGTCGCCTCTTACGACACCAGGTGCATTGGGAGGTACTATTTTTTTCTGCCGGTACCTCACCGCATAAGTACGGTCAGCGTATTAAAAATCGGATATCCATAACACAAGTTAAGCTACTTGTCTCCATGACAAGTAATGTAATGTAACTAATGTATAAGATGTTGTCTAAATTTATCTTTAATTTGATATTATATCTTAAAAATAACACGCAAAACACCCTGGTTTCAAAAGCAATCGTTTTATCTCTATCTTGGTTCTATGAATTTTATTTTAACAGCCATGTTGTATACAATTTCTATTATTTGGCCAATTTACAGATTCACGGTCAACTCCCTAGTAGAAATTGCTTCATCTTCATCATATCAGCTGTATGACGACTTATTCAGGACATATACCTTCCCAATAGTCAATATGCTGGGGAGTATCGACAAAGTATAATAGCACCTCTCTCTATAGCGTTGTCGTAACAGCACTGAGCAACCGAAACTGGATGGGCAGCACCATTTACGTTGCTAAGTAGAGCGTTTGTCACCACGATTAGAGGTGACCTATGTTTAGATTTTAATTTTGGGAAAAAATCCAATTATGTCAAGCTATACATAAATACCCGCAGTACCAAATACACGGCTCCAAAAGATAAATAATTCATTCAAGGGCAACTGCATAAGACTCAATAATAAAATACAAGGCAACATATCCGGCGTACGGATAAATAAATTTAAAATTTACAAAAAGAGTACGATTATATCTAAACATATAATAGTGTCAAAGATTATATTAATAATAAAATTGCTCTAACCTAGCTTTAAACCGGTGCTGACGCCGGTAGTTATTCCAATTTTTATTTTTCCAATTCCAATTCCAAAACTAACTATTCAGTATTAATGGAACCCTTTATCACCATCAGGATTTATAATACGTTATTTTCTGGAGGCTCGTATAATGAACCTGCATTAAACTTAGTTTTAACACTGGTGCCGGCAGACTGGTCTTAAAACTAAGCTTAACTAAGTTCAATTTACTTATAACATAGGCCTAATTTATACGTAAGATAACTCTTATGATCCCGGTCATGGTCTGGGGTCATCAGGGTCAGTATTAGTAGTCAGTAAAACAATTTAGTACTCCATAATTTATATATACATTGTTTTATTTATAATATACTTGAATAAAAATATATTGATATAATTTGATACAGGATGTATACGGGTAATAATCGCAAAGCGTAGTTTTGCGTTAGAGATGTCCATTCCTACCTCGCTACATTTAAGTTATGCTTATTATTTTGAATGAATAAACCACCAGTCGTTAGTTTCATTGACTCAGCCGACTTCTAATCGTTAAATACAATTATAACTCAGCACACATCTCTATTGAATATCTGGTGTCTGATTTTCGGATACATTTCCACTTGATAATGGCTCGTAAAATAACTTGGCTAATTGCGAACGATATCTTTTACTGTTATTTTCCATTCGCAATATTGTCATTCAAATAAAAACTTACTCAGTAACTCTACTCTGCTAGGTTGTGCTTATAAAATATTTTATTTAGTTACACAAGCCGTTGGGTACCGGCGGAGTAGAATAGTACTTCTCGTAAGAGACTAAGGTACCGGACCGACAGATGGCGGTATATCCATCGGCAATAGCACAGCTTAAATGCTTCATGGTACCATTGCTACCACGCCTGTCCATCACGGCAATTATAGGCGAAAATCCTCTTAGGGACTTTAGTCTAACAGTGGACTTTAGGGACTGAAATGATAATTTTGATGATGACATTTTGACTTGCATTATATTTTAGTAAGCCCAAGAATTCATTTGAGATAGACGTTTGAAATGCGTGATAAATTACTTTCACCAATTTTTACGTTACACAGAGTGCTTATATTGCTTTATTCAAGATGAAAGTGTGACCTATATCCTTCCGACAGAAAGAGTATGGGATTTGGGCATATGGCCAACAGTGGAATTTTAATGGCTGGTATGATGATATCCTCTTGGTATAATTTACCTCAAAAGCAACAGAGTTTGAGCAGCAGTATTCCCGTTATGTTCTGCAATTGCTGCTAAGTCTGCCTAACACGGCAAAGTTTCCCTTTTTTTGGAGGCCTATATTTTGTATTGGCTGCTATAAAGATGAAGAAGAGTCGTTTTATTTATTATGCGAGTTTTATAAAAATTAATGGTTAAGATATCATATATTAATACCGTATAAATATATTTCTGAGTATTAGAAACGAGAAATATTGCTCAAGTGAACAAACTCAATAGGGCTATCAGAGTCAGTAAGCAAATAGGTCATTGGGTAAGCCTATGTTTAACTAGTTTGCCAACACCTGGCTTACAACTTATAGGAAACAAAAGTGGAGTAGGCTCCGTCTGTAATTTTAATTAAGAAAAGTGGTCGATGAGACATGTTATCGACTCGTAACAAATATAGTCATATGTAAATCGTGTGAAATTGTTTTTTTATTATATACGCAATCAGTATAACAATCAAGTAAATATTCATCATATAAACCATTGGAAATCCACTGCTGGACATAGGCTCCGCAAAATAGGGAGAAGTTTGGCCATAATTGCCGCTCTGGGCAAGCGTGGTGGCAACTGCAAAGCGCAGCTTAAACGACGGGGATGCTGAACATCCCCGCTCTGTACATTTGAGCTATGCCGTTTAGGATGGATATACCTTAGTTACCTCTTACAACACCTGGTACATGGGGAGGTACTATTCTATTCTGTCGGCACACCACGGCTTTCAATGTAATGATGTGCACAAAAGTTGCTGGATCTGTATTGTTGAAAATAAATTTCTCGTCGTTCTTCGTCAATAAATAAATTTTATTAATTCAAACTTATTACATGAAACAGTTGTCGATATTCTGCCTTAGTTATTTATTAATCCAGATATTGGCGCTATAAAAACTTAGAGGAATCGAATCAACTAGATGGTCTCGATGTAATTCAGCCATCAATAAGTTAGGGGATAAAACATTGTTTCTGCAGTCATTCTTTAGTGTCCATTTATTCTTTAGTAAAAACGTCGCTTTGGTGTTTCAATATATATTCTCAAAAGAGAATCAGTAAGGATTTAAAATATATTGAAATGAAATTTAGCCATGGGGTACCGGCAGAGTAGAATAGTACCTGATGTACTGGAACCTATAGATGGCGGTGTGTCCATTCAAACAGTATTACTCAAATGCAACAGGGCGATAATAGCATACCCCACGCGAAACTACGATTTGCGATCGCCACCACGCCTGCCAATTATGGGCAAACATTTCCCTTATTAAGTTTGATTTTGAAATTTTAATATCATTGACATTATAAGAAATATTTTACATCCCCATCTACTAGGTGTCGCTTAAGGCGACTGGGCTGCCGGAATCGACAGAGGGCAGTATATCTGTCACAGCATAAATAAAACGCAAATAGGGTGCAGATTCTGGGCAACTTCGTCAGGTATCGCGGTATGCGATTACCTGACGAAGATGAAAAATTCCTCTTTTCTTTCTAAGAATCCACGAGATCTCTCTTCCTCTTAATTCTTGTTTGCTGACTTCTTAATATAAAAAAATCGCAGGTTACTATATTGGGCTACGATAGATTACCATTACATGTTATCGTGACGTATGATGACTGGTCAATTACTGAACAAGCGTAAATTTCGAATCCATTATCAATATTCAGAATTACATTAATCCACAAATGGAGAGCTGACTCGATGCAATGTAATGTGTCCGATCTCTGAAATATCTGCCGATACTTTGGAAAAACACTTTGCTTTTGACACCGAACGTTGTCATTCGTGTTAATTATATGTGTATATATATATATTAGTTGACATACAAGTATACAGTCGGCGTGATAATAAGCGTTATCATAGCTTTTAGACGCTCATGTTATCACAAGGATAAATATTATTATTATATACTAGTACCTTGCGACTTTAAATAATATGCTGTATTGCCATATGATCCAGTAATTTCATAGTCTTTTACTCTAAAAAAGGAACACAGCAATGCGAATACTGCCGTTTCGAGGCAGAAATATGTGACCTCTTGTAACTTCACCATCTTGTGCAGCTTGAAATATATATACATATGAATATATACATTATATTTTTTATGTATATAAATGTTATATGTGTGTTTGTGTTACGATACCTGGAGTGTTCACGTGTAGAAGGAAATACTATTCAATTTTACTATTTCTAATTCTATTATTTTTCTTCCGCTTATCCGTATTAAATTCAGAAATATATTAAACAATGTTTATTAATAATTGTATGTAATGTAAAGTTACCGATATAGCCTGGCGGATTAGTAAAATAAAGTAGCACTGGGCAGGGCACGTGATACGCAGAACCGATGGCTGTTGGAGCAGTAAGGTGCTATAATGGAGATCATGTACCAGCAAGTGAAGTGCAGGGCCTCCACCCACAATATGAACAAAGGATCTGCCTAAAACCACTGGATCTCGCTGGACACAGGCAGCATTCAACCGGTCCTATTGGAGATCTCTTGGGGAGCCTATGTCCAGCTGTGGACGTCTTATAGCTTATATAATGATGATGTTATTGATCTATGTTTCGTATTGTTTCGGGTAAGTCGGGTAAGTGAAATCCTGGCCGGCTGTAGTCTTCTTCTGTAGGTCTATAATGACACAGAAGGAAACTAAAGAAAGGGGGCGTAAGAACGCAGTCCAGGCGAAATTTCTCCGCCATGGACGTCCAGGAAGGTAATTTTTATTGAGTGAAATATTACAATCACCTATTTTCATACGATTTCTTTTAAGGTAAGGTGAAATGAATCATTTGGCGTATTGTTAGTGTCATCGTTCGTTCGCCTTTCCGCACTCATAAAAACCTTTAAAGAAAGTTACTGCAACTTTTATATAATAATATAATACACTTTTAAAACAACATTTGTACAAATCTAGTCAAAAATATTAAATTCAGTTTGTAAGAATAAATTAAGAGAATAATGGCTTGAGTTTTTTTTAATTTTTATTAGAACAAGTCGACAAACGAGCATACAGTCAACGAGATTGTAACCGTCAATGCAACCTATAGATGTTTGTATTGTCACAAAAATGTTACTGGCGCGTTGCAAACCTTGTGACTTGAAGAAAATATGTCACATTAATAAGTTATATTACTGTCTCTCTCACACTCAAACACAGCAATGTATCAATGTAGACGACATTTGTATCAGATCTACGCCATATAATTCTCATAAATTGATAAATACGAAACGTATAAATAAAATGATTTATATGATCTCAAATATGTAGTTCCTTCCGTAGCCCAGTATTTGGTAATTTATTTAAAATGTATATTTACTTAGATTATTCGGATTGACGTCTATGAATTCCCTCAAAGCCAATATTGAATATACACTCATATGTATATTTTTCAGATTTCTTTTTATATTTGAACTAAAACTTGAGTTATGCTTTTCACAAAATTCAGCAAACATCGGAACCATCGGATTGGCGTATCCAAACAAGTCCAAGCGGAGTGAAAGAACCACTCGCGAGATATTCTTTATAAAAATATTCCTTGCATTCATGAAAGAGTGGCTGTGAAGTAAGTCTCGAAGGTACCGTTCCCACTAAATTCTGTAAAAGCTTTAGCGTTGTTTAGAAACCTCCCATCCAACACTGAACGTACCTGTAGCAGTGGCCCCATGTGTAATCTGAAACAAAGAAATATCTACCTTATTAATTTGCATGTTAAACTCATTTTCGCTTGGGCACACTTAATAAAGTGTATTTTCCTTTTGAAAGTCAAGACGATATTCCGTCGGACAAGAAAACCGTTAAGATAAAAGTTGCGGGGAAAATGATATTTTCATTTTGAAACGTCCGAAGGTAATAATTTAAAATTGAACATAAGGTTTATATTTTTACCTCTGTGGAAAATTGAAAGCGTATGGAAAATGGTTTTCTATTATCATATACGTGCATGACGGGTCCGATGGCGAAGATGGTAGTGATCCTATCATGTGCGCCAAAGGTCGTAGGTTCGATCCCCACCTAGGAAAAATATTTATATGAAAATATTTGCGTTTGCTCTGTGCCTGGGTGTTAAATATATATATTTAAGCAGATGTCAGTAGTAGATTGTCAGATGTAAGATCATGTCTGAAACACAAGTGACTTAAACGAAAAATCATCACGAAGTCAAGTCAATGTATGCAATGTTGTGGGAAGTTATTTATTCTAGGTATACTAGTGACCCGTCCTGGCTCCGTGCTTTATGTAAGTATAATGTATGAACTAAACCTTACTCTCTGCAAGCAATGACTAACAAAATTGTACCTAACCTCACCTTATAATATAATTTAAAATCAAAATAAAAAAGAAGCACATATTTTATAACAGTGTAGTACCGGAATAGTAGAATAGTACCTCCCCTTGTAACAGATATCGTAAGAGGCGAGTAAAGTACAAACCGGAAGCGTCAGATGGCGACATATCTATCTGTAACAGCTCGAGTCAACACGACAAATAATGAACAGCACAGGATGGGGACGGGCAGCAGCAACCCCGTCGCGAATATTCACTATCTAATTGTAAAGACGCTTGTCCAATGCGGTAATTATGGGTAACTTTTTAACTTTGTCAGGGAGGTCAATGTCCAACAGTGGACGTGCAAAGGGTAAAATGATGGTGAATGATGTGAGTAATAGTAAGGTATTTAATAAGTAAATAAAAAAATTAACATACAATCACACAAACGCACTAGTTTTGTGTCGAGTTCAGTGTTGCCAACCCCAGCATAGAGCCAAACTGTAGATATTCTCAAAAAAACTATAGAAAACTGTAAATATCATATTAAAAAACACTAAATCTCTAGCTTAATATTTTTATCATTGTATGATAGTAAAAAATTGAGTAAATTATATAGAGACAATTCAAAACAAGACAATTTATATGATTCTCGATGTTTTGATCATAAAGATAAATACATTAAGTCAAATAAAGTTTGTAATTAAGAGCTAGCATTGCAACACAATGAAATAGTAGTGGATCAGCAGATAAACATGTGAGTTAATATTACTAGCTACAATCTCATTTTCAATTTAAAAGTCTTCTTGTTTTTCCGTTTCATCTTTATTCTTAAATCGTACATATTTTTTTAAATGGTCGTTCGTCGCATTGATCTCGAAACTATTTTTAATTACTGACTTGGTGTGGAAGGTACCTTTTATTGTTGTCGTAGAAAGTTTATTTCTTAGCTTAGTCTTCATAACATTAATGTTGGGAAACAAGCGTTCTACCATAGCAGTACTGTGTGGCAAACATAGAAGCTTTATGGTTAAAGTCGATAACAATGGAAACATCACAGAGCCATCGCCTTTTTTAATTTAGAAACATGCCACCAAAATTCTTCTACACTTCTCAGTCTCGTTAAATTCAAAATTGGTCTTGGGAAAGGTTCTCCATTCTCTATCTAATTCTGTTATATTTTCTAGAAAACAGGGAAACAGTATAATAGTTCAGAAATCGAAATTATATGTTTTTTGTTGAACTCAAAAACGGACTACAACGTAGCAAATAAAGGTGGCGCAAGACTCATAAGCACAAAACTGTAGATATCAAGGCCTAAACTAAAAACTGAGAGGATTTTCAAGAAACTATAGACTACAGTTAAAATTGTAGAGTTGGCTACACTGGTCGAGTTACTTTAAGTGTGAAATAGTCAAGAAAATTTGGATATTACTGATACTAGATTCTTATTTAATTTCTAAATTAAAATTGCAGCTGTTTTAAAATATTATCCATTAAAACTTTCAACGTTTATTTTACGCCCTTAGGTGGTCTATTCCAACAGACCACGAACTTAATATGTTTTTGATGAAATATTTTTAAGAGCATTATTCTCAAGTTTTATCAAAATCAATCCTAGTTTAAAGATTATTTCGATACAAACCAACAATTTTTGATCACTTTAAAGTTATTTTTTTTAATTACATTTTTTGTGTGCGTTTATTTTTTTGTCTTTTTATCGTTTGTTTTATATATTGAATTAAAACAATCTTCTGAATTTCACATTTCTACAATCAGCGATTACGGCTCCTTTTATATTACATATATATACTAGCAGCGCCTCGCAGATTCACCCGCGTTAAAGTATAGACCTAACTTCATCATTTTGATATGTAAGTCAGTCAGTCATCAGTCTTAGAGAATAAGAAAACTTTTATACTAACTTTGCACCCCGGTTTACCGCCTTAAGGGATAATTAAAAAAAAAACATTTTGCACTTGTTGCTTCATATTGAATTTCATTGAAATAATTTTTACCCGCTTAGGCGATGAATTTTTAAAAACCATTTCTTAGTGCTCACGTATGTTATCAAATAATCTCTGTGCTAAAGTTTGTCCCTTATAGGCTTTGCGTTGATATTTCAGTCAGTCAGTCAGTCAGTCAGCTTCTCCTTTTATATATTTATAGATAGATAATTGACGGCTATCACAATATATATAGTTAGAAATACTCGTACTTTTGATCCTGCTTTTATTTAAATATATCTTCCAATCAATCATTTTGTGGTTTTTGCCTACTAGTCAAGAATAAAAAAAAAACCTTAATTCACTCCACGCAACCTTTTAGAAAGCAGCTAGGGCAGGCGCCACACAAACACGTGTAAACCCCAACCCAAGTTCCATAATGAAATTTTTGCAAGCACTCGGACCGCTCTGAATTTGCGAGCGAAGTTTCAAAATAAAATTACCCCCTATGAAGTTTTAATGAAACCGACGCGCGCTGTCATTACCGGGGCTCGTGCGGTACATCCACCAAATTTAAAAGGGGGTGACTTGTGTCTTTGAATCTTCCGTACGCAAGTTAAATTGTATTAGTGTTACGGATGTTTGAGGTTACACACAAGTGCAAAAGTTATCATAATCGCTAAGTTCTCTAATTTGTTGATGTTGCAATACCACTCACCCTTATTTCGTTTATTGGAGAACTATTTTTTTAGACAGATGGTCATTAAAAGGTTTGTAGTATGTATGGTGTGAGTCTGAGAGATAGATTAAAGAATAGTGTAATTAAAGATCGATGTGTAGTAATAATGGTGTTGTTAAATAAAAAAGAAAGGTATATTGAGATGGTTTGGACAAAAAGAAATGAAGAATAAAAGTATAATTACTTCACTAATATATAGAGTGGAAGTTAATGGAAGTGTTGGTGTGGGACGACTTAGGCGAGCATACTTTAACTAGGTAGAAGACGTATTAAAGAAGGGTTATGTCAGAGGCATTAAGAATAAACGAGCGTATATAAAAGAAGTAATCATCGTAAGCTACATAGTTCCCCACAGATTCTAATTTTTTGATGATTTTCATCGTTAAGCAGTTGTGATGGCTTTGGCAGTGTCGTATTCCAACCCATTTCAATAGCTGTACCGGTTGTATTTTGGGCTGTTATTAATATCTGTTAGTTCTGGTATGTCAATTGCTTCTTACGACACATATACAAAGTATTTCTAAACTGTTGGTACCCAACCGTTTATAGTTTTCAGTAATAGTAGTAAGTACTTGAAATTACAAATTATAATTTCCTTTTAATCACATTCAAAACTTGTCTGGTAACGATGTTATTCAAATAAACTATTATGATCTTTGTCTTAGCAAAGTAGAATAGTACCTCCCTCTGTACCAGGTGTCATAGGAGGCGACTAAGGTATCATAACCGACAGATGGCGGTATATCTATCCGAAACAGTGTCGCTCAAATGCAACTACTCTATGCTAAACTACGATAGGGATAGGATAGAATCAGGGGGTAGGCAGCAGGATTCCCGCAGCAAAGTTACAATCTACGATTGCTACCAGGCTTGCCCAGTGCGGCAATTATGGGCAAATTCCTTTCTTGGGGAGGCCTAGTCCAGTGGACGTAGACGACTGTAAAGGTGTTGATACGACCAGGCAAGCAGAGGCATTCAATTGTTTGAAAAGTATACCTCTTTTCCATTCGATCACAACCATTCAAAAATATTACTTTACTTTATCCAGTACAATTTAACCGGGTACCACAAATATTTTTAATCCAAAATACCTAAAATACCAAATAAAACACCAAAGCAAATTCCACAGCAAATTTATCTCAATTCCAGTCCCCTCAACCATTTCGCATATGACCTTAAATTCATAATAATTTTCACTGCTATCATAATTACTCTCTCGCGCATAATGGTAGACAATAATAGACTCTAAGATATGGCATTCAAGGCACAAAATATGCGTGCCGCTTACGCCTAAAACGTATTTTGTATACGAATGGCGTCGTTACTCAAAGTGATGAGTGTTTATTTATTAAATAAACTAGTTTTCTCTTTATGTTGCTGAAATGTTTTTGGGTTTTCTTTTTTTGTGTATTTACTTCTTATATAGATTATGTTATTTAGTTGCTTGCACGCCGCGTCTTTTAGGTTCCCTAATTTTAAATTTGTTGCGGTGTCTTCTTTTAATTGATTGACTTTTGCAATCAATCTTATGACTTGATGGTAAGGACATGTAGAACGTCCACAGCTGGACATCTGGCAGTTGGCAGTTGGCAGGGCTGGCGTGGGAGTAAAAGTAGCAACGTGGCTCCCCATTGCAGCTATTACATGTAGTATATAGACATTTTTATTTTCCAATGTTAAACTTGCTTCTAACGACACCACACAACGGTGCAATATAACTAAAGCCGTAAATGTCCACCAGTGGACATAGGTCTCACCGAGAGAGAAGGATTTGCCCATAATTGCCGCGCTGGACAAGCATGATGACAATTGCAGAGCGTAGCTTTACAATAGGAATGCTGCTGCCTATCCCTGTCCTGTTGCAATGTAAGCTACATGTTTTTGGGAGGATTACTGCCACCTTTTAGTCTGGTACATCAGTCGCCTCTTACGACACCTGGTACAGGGGGACGTACTATTCTACTTTACCCGCAACCCACGGCTTTTCATATCGGGTACTATATTTTTTACAAATCTATTTACTATCTCATACTATTTCTACGTATGAGTATCATTATTATCATCAACGAAGTGATATAATGGCAGCCGCAACACCTCTACTACTGGAAAAAGGCCGTCCCAAGATTTGTTTGAAATTTGCCCATAATTGCCGCGTTGGGCAAACATGGTGGCAACCGGAAAGTACCCCTCGGCAATATAAAAGTACATTTATATATAACAACTAAAAATACGTTTTATTTCATTCAATCAAATGTTAGAAATTATCCTTGACCAAATCTTATGTATGTCCTCAATATATCTAAAAATAAAAATTGTTTTTCGAGCACGGTTTCCAAGAAATATTCCGGGTCGGACTTGAAGGGCTATCTTATAGATGGGAGCGTTTACCGCTGGAACTAAGGTTCTTAGATAGTTTTCTAGGAATTGAAGGATGAATTTACTAGACAACACGAAACACCTGAATTTGTTTGATCAAACCTACCTTTGAACTAAGGTTTTTACATACTTTATAACCCTATTTCTGATGTACGTTATTTTATGTATATATATACACATAAATATATATATATATATATATATATATATATATATATATTTATATCATATGCATTTATTGCGTTTATTTATACAAATATGTATGCCACGTTTATTTATTTTGTATGTATATTGCCTGTACCACTATATATGTATATATATATATATATTTATTTTTCAGTTGTGTAATGGTTGACTGGGAGATAATGCCATCTGGCATTAAGTCCGCCATTTGTACATTTTGTAACATTTTGTGCAATAAAGTTAAATAAATAAAAAAAATAAAAAAAAATAAAATAATAAAATAAGTTTGCTAGAAATTGAGGTATAAACTTACTAGACAACACAAAACACCTGGATTTGTTTGAAAAATAATCATAATCACCATTATACCAGCTATTACATTTGAGATGATATCTAACTTCAAAACAAAAAAATCAAGTATGTAGCTGACGCTGAGTTCTTAGTTTAAAAATAACTCTTGGAAAAATGTTATATGTCTGCTAAGGTCTCAATAGCATAATGGCAGTGTAGTCCCCCGGCATGGAAAAGAGGCAGGTTCGAGTCCCAGCTGACACCGGAGACAAGTTGATGTTTTTTTCGTCATCCGATCATACGAAACCTTAGCCATCATTTTTCCGAGCATACTCCTTTCGATGAGTTTTTCCTTTTCCACCTTTAGATTTCAAATTACACATAAAACAATATTTTAAATGGACAAAAATGATCGCATACGCGTACATATAAAAAAAGATTCTTTTAATAAGTTTTCTGTTGAAATCCTCCTGAATGTTCCCGAAGTTTCGTTAAAATTAGAGAATATATGTTGAAGTTTCTAGAATTATAGAAAACATAATATTTTGAAATGACTCAGTCTTTATCAAGGTGCACAATATGTCATAGTGGCATTTAGAGCCAGCTGATTTGTTAGTTTCTTTTTATATACAACCAGTTAACCGGACATGCTATTTTGCCATTGCTATATTTTATTTATTTAATTGAAACATAAACTACGCTATTTTTCTAGTTGGATCAAACTGTCGATAGTATGTAAAAATGATTGAAATCAGTTTAAATATTCAGTAATTAAGGAGTTTATAACGGACAAACACCTTGACATAAAATTTTTATATAAATAAATATTTAAGTAATGTTTGCATGTTTTTGTTATGTTAAGTATAATACTATTATTAGGAAAAAATTACCGGTATGGCTTAAAAAAAAGATTCTATCTGCATTTTTAGTTTGGGATGAGTAGATAGATTTGATATAGTATATTTAACGAACACCTATAAGTTTATAATACAGATAAAAAATCGAGTGTCTATTTGCTATACTATTAAAATAAATGTTTTTACTACATGCGTATGGATATATATACGGTACATGTATTAAAATAACATTTCTTAAATTGTCTTGTCTCGGGTTGTTTGAAGTAATCTCTGACCGCTTCTGCACGCACATATCTATTTGATTGGCGTATCCAATCGAAACTGAGTTTGCAGTGTTAGCAAAGCACAACGATTTTGTATGTTAGAAAAAAAACAAGTTGGTTCACTGAGTTCATATAAAATATTTAGTTACTGTTCGCTGTTGATTCAATCTATCTAACACCCGAACAATGGGCTAAATGTAAAACACAAAGCCTTCAGCGGTATACTACCAGTACCGATGCGGTATCACCCGCATTGTTGTCGAATTTCCGTACTAACTTCCCACCCCATTCTTACCCCCTTAAGAGATGATTTTCTACAAAATGTTTCATGTTTTTTTATAAATAACTTTCATACTGAATTTTGCCACTACACCACACCCACCATCTGTTGTCTAACATATATCCGAAAAATAAGTGCTTAAAGCTACTCATCTCCGAGTCATGAGATGTTTTTTGTATTAATTATTCTAAATTAATTATAACTAACATACGCTTTTCTATCATCATCATATCGGCCTTATAATGTCTACTTTTAGAACTACTATATGCGACCTGCGTCTAGCGTGGTGTTTTATTCTCGTAGTCTATCTCGATGGAAATTTAGTCTGGGTGGAGATTTTTACCAGATGTAGACCTCTTGCAAAGATCATCTGCATTGGTACTTCACTCTCACCAATTGCAACCGCCAAATAGCAGTATTCGCTTTACTTTACATCGACGGGCCCGAAGGCGCAGATGGTAGTGATCCTGTCTTGTGCACCAGGGGTCGTGGATTCGATTCCCACCCAGAGCAAATATTTATATGATGATATTTGTGTTTGCTCTGTGTATGGGTGTAAAATGTATGTATTTAAGTAGTATATTTGTGATTCCTCTGTTGTCTGGCATTCGTAACACAAGTGCTTTAAGCGACTTACCACGGAGTCAGGTCAATGTATGAGATGTTGTGGGAATTTATTATTATTATTATTATTACTGTATTCCGGATTGGAGGGTCAGAGAGGCAGTGAAATTAGTTGGTAAATGTGACAGATAGAGTTGGCGATACTCTAGTGATATTTTTGTGAAGACATGAGCGTCTATAGGCTGCAATCACGTTTGTCATCAAGCGCAACGTATGGTTGATAGCTGATTTTCTTGAAAATTTACTACACAACGACAAGCGCATCGTGTGTAGTGCCACTTCAACTTGCTGACGCTTTGAGCTACTTTGATTGTAGTCATATTATGGGTAGGCGACCTGAAAGATAATAGTATACTTAGTACCTAAGTACCTAGTATACGCTAACTCTTTCCTAATAGGGAAGGGTAGGATACTTTCAAAAGATTTATATATTACATTAATTATATTTCTCTCTTCTTACATCTTTAGTCTCGAGTAAAATTTTAAAAATAAAAGCATCGGGACTTTATGAAATTACAGAGATTCATGAGATATACGGTGTACTAACAATATTTTATCTTTAAATAAATTGTGATATAGAAGAGAATATATTTACACAATATCTCGTTGAAATATTGAAAGTTTCGAGAGCGAACACAAACAAATTCCTTGTTTTCTTTCCATTTCAGACGATGGCGGCCGAGGGCTCACCACAAAAAGTGTACTGTCCGCTACACACACATATCGAGAGATTGGGATACGATTACAGGAAAAAATGTTATTCGTAATAGATTTTAAGAAAGAAAAAATGTATAACAGTAAATAACTCGCGTTTTCATCGCCATCATCATCATCATACTAACCATTAAAATTCCACTGTTGGACATAGGCGTCCCCAAGAAAGGAGACCATAATTGCCGTGCTGGGCAAGTGTGTTAGCAATCGCAGAGCGCAGCTTTGACAACGGTGAAGCTGCTGCCTATCACCGCCCTGTACATTTAAGTTGACTTTTTTGCATGGATATACCGCCATCTGACGGTTTTGGTACCTTAGTTGCCTCTTACAACACCTGGTACAGGGGGAGGTACTATTCTACTCTACCGGTACCTCACAACTAAAGTTGTTATTAAGTAGAGTAGAATAGTGAACACAGAAATGTTAGTAACCCCTTACTGATATCATAAATGTGAAAGTTTGTAAGTGGACGTGTAAATGTATGTTTGTTACTCATGCTAGAATAACTGGAGCTTAATGAAATTTTGAACTGGGAGTATTGGAAGTCTAATATAAAGGCGGTTTTTATACCGAAAACTTGTTCCTGTAGGATAGACTCTACTACTCTATGGAATCGGCACGAGATTTTGCAGTGTTAGGCACCAACACAGACTTATATATTCACGCAACATCTCCTACATTGGCCTGACTCCATAGTAAATTGCTTAAAGCACTTGTGTTACAGACATCAGACAACTGAGGAATCACAAATATAATGCATAACAATACATACATAACATACATTTTCATATAATTATTTGTCTTGTGTGGAGATCAAACGACCCCTGGCGCATAAGTTAGGATCACTACCATCTGCACCATCGGACCCGTAAAATTTTTGTAATAATAGAACATCCCAGGGATTAATGCGAAGTAAGCTGTGTGGTATCGGCATGGCCGTGCGGTGCCAGTAGAGTTTCTACTTTCGCTTTGTCACGGGAAAGGTACTATTTTTAGTATTTTCCCCTGGTCCACGTACCGTAAGAGGCGACTGAGGCACCGATGCCAGAAATAGCGGTATATGTGATTGCCAACATACTTTATATGTTGTATGGTAGTTATGGGCAAATTCCCCCTTTCTTGGGCAGTCCTATGTCTAGCAATGGACTTTTTGCGGCTGCTATGATGATGGTAAGATATAAAGTAAAAACCGCGTGAAAAAGTTAGTATCATAATATTAACATAACAATATGTATGTATGTGAATTTTGTTTTATGAACATATTATATCCGTAGTACGTTGAGTTGGCGTTACGAGAGTTTGGAAATTATCTCACTTAGAAATATTTGAATCTTAATTCAAAGCCTTAGAAACTGGCAAAATAGTAATGAAATGAAATAGTTTTGACTAAGAGAAGATAACAGTTATAAATATCCATTTTTCTTTAGCCGCTCCGTGCAAGGGTCTGGCTTTGGGCAAGAATGTCAGTTAGTTGACAAAGGAGCCACTTTTGAACCCGTGAAATGACGCACATTCGTGACCAGAATGTCGTGGGCCCAAACGACGCGGCCGCGATAAATAAATTATTCATACAGAACCTCAACTTCTAGAAAACTTGTAATTCTATTTAAATAACAAGAATTTGTTTCTGTTGAAATGATAAAATTAGGGTAAAGTCAGCTGTTAGTACTTTAAAATTATTTTATTTGTCAAATAACGAAGTTAATAGTGTAAGAACATCTCTTAGAATATGCTATACTTAAATTTAAGTTAAATATAAATAATTACAAGTTACTTATTTTAATTAAATATAAATACTTAATAATATTATAAAAATAATGGATTTGCTTAATAATTATAATTTCCAAGTAAATAATTGACTTTATACAACATACTTATAACCGTAACTCACGCTTGACTTTGCATTAGGCTGTATATGACTGATGCTGTGCACTCTTCGCGCTCTAACTCAAAAACGGTTGGTCGTATGAAAGAAACTTCAAACAAAAGTTTTAGAGAATTTTATAGCCTACAACTTTTATAATAAGTGCAAATATCATTTAAGCAAAAGGATTTTTGTGACATTTGACCTGAAATATCTTAAGACACGGACACGATACCGTTTGTGACTATTGAGACAACATTTAGAATGACAAAATAAAGGTTCATAGCAATTTACAGCTTTTTTTCTTTCATAACGAGGTTGACCCCTTTTTTACCTAACATGACTGGGCTATTGCTTAAATATCTTACTTACAAAAATTGTTTTGCCTAACCGATTCATTCGCATTAGTGATTATAGAACCTAAATGTTTCTTTATCGGAATTGTAATATTTTCCATCTAAAAATATATTACCATACGGTTTCTAAGACAAAATAATTAATAAAAATTATATATTTTGTACATATGTTTCACATAATCTTACAAATACCGAACTACCGGAAGGCCGACCCTACGTAGATTTGTCTAACCTACTCCAAAAGTAATTTAAGCCCCCCCTGACTGAATGACAAAATGAACACGTCAACATTTACTTTGAGTTTGCATCGGTGAGGTTTCTACGGCGACCACGCATAAAGCAAACAGAGTGAGCGTCACTTGCTCTCAAAGTAATTTAACAACTATTTCTTCTTTATCTATTGCTTCAAACTTGTAAAAGTTTGACAATTAAGTGATTCTAGGTAATTATTATATAACATTAAAGTACCAAAAAAACACTAGTAAAAATTCGACATGTCTGCTAATCTAGTGGAGGCTTGCGGTATTATTAATATAAATACCATTATTAATAACGTTCTACGGCAGCTAATTAAAATTTAAGACAGGATTTTAGTCAAATGTGTCGTAAGAGGTGCATAAGGTACCAGAATCGACAGATGATGGTAAAGCTATATCCATCCATAATAGTATAGCTCAAATGCACAAGGCGAGGATGGGCAGCAGCATCCCGGCCTCAATGGTACTCACAGTAATTGAAAACACTCTTGCCCGACGCGGGAATTATGGGCGAAATTCCTATCTTAAGGAGGCCTATGTCTTCCAATGGCTGTAATGATGAAGATGATAATTATCTTGTATTAAACGCGTTCGCGTGTACTCTTTAAAATAGGAAGAAGATCGAAAAAAATTGTAAACCACATCAAGCTGTCGAACATTGAAAAGTTCATTAATTTATAAATGGTACTCAAACCGACAAATCTAAAATGCAACTTCAGCAAACAGCCGGTCATTGAAAATAATCGCATCGTTTAATCGATACGGTTAATAACTCAAATGAGCTAATTAAAAATCTGGCAGCTCGGATGTCGCGTAAATGTCCGTTAATTAAGTTATCGACAAATTCTGTATGAATCATAATTAAAATCATTATATGAAATGATCATGATATCAGCGCCCAGCGATTTCACCCGCGTTAAGTCGTAGTATTCACACAACATCTCATAAATTGACCTGATTCCGTGGTAATGCGCATGAAGCACTTGTGTCACAGACATCATACAACAGAAGAATCACAAATATAATCCTTAAATGTATACTTTTAACACCCAGACACAGGACAAACACAAATATTATCAAATATGGTGGTGGTGCTAGGTGGGGATCGAACCCACAACCCTTGATACATAAGAAATGATCTAAGAGTTGTGCTTTAATACTAACTTTACAACCTACTTTTACCGATACTATTCGAAAAAATATTTTACACGTGTATTAACAAACCTTACACTGAATTACATTCGAATAACTTAAAAAAAAGACATTTTCTTAGTGCTTTTTTCCGTTATAGAAAAAATATTTTCGCTGAATTTCAAGTTTCTAACCCTTATAGTTTAAACACTGCGTTTTTATGTCAGTTGGGCGGCTTTCAGGCAGCTTTTCCTTTTATTTATTATTATTTAATGGTGTAATATTCACTTAAATCATGTAAGTTACTAATTATTCCATTATTTTTTTACCACATTGTCAAACATGGATACAGTTTTTATGATGAAAGCGCCACCTCAATTAATAGCAAGTAGCTAAACTTGTGACCTCATGTTCTATTTATGCAGTAACTTCACTATCACTCTTCTCTACCCCTTCCAACCGGACAATGTAAACTCTAGATACCAATTCGGACGGCTTTATAAAGGACGACTTCTACTAAAATTTCCTATACAAAGAATTTCATTGTAAATAATAAAATATAGCATACATTACCTTACTTTTAGGTACGACAAAACTAAGCGAATTTCTATCTTAAAATAGTAGTAACGTATTGGTAGTGTTTATTTTATAAACCCTTAAAAAAAGTACAGCTTTATGAACAGAACTAATTTTGATGATATCTATCAAGGTACCTACGAATAGGTAAATTCTACTTTAAGTTAATAAAAGTAAATAATTTTAGAAAATATGTTGATAGAAAAATATGTATTGCCATACAAAAAATAACTTATAAGAATGGGTCCACGAATTAAACTAAATTACGAAACGACGGTTCGAATTCGTGAATCGGTTAAAGTTTTTAAATCGGCGTCCCCAAGCTTTACTGTTCCGTTTTGCAAACAAGGGGCCAAGTCCTCGCAATCGAATTAAACGGTCCAACTTGCCAGCATTGGACCCGGTTATCAGCGTTTTACATAGACAAGTTTTGAATATTATAACGAATATGTATATCAGGTTACTACTGTTTTAACTAACATGTTCATTATTCCTTTTCACTGTATTCATAGCAATTGGATTACATCGCTGTGGATTTGATGGAAACTGTAATGTAGTCAAATATTTACCGGATATACGAGTATACATTCTGTTCGGTAAATTTGCATCAATTTCAATCGAAAACTAATGTGCGGTTTATGTTTTATAACAACTAAATGATTTTGTGCGCTGCACTAAAGCATATTATGAATACATGGGAATACAGGATAGATTTTTATTAGTTAATGGAAGGATTAAAAGAAATTAAATTACCTTTCTCAACTCTGATGGCTTTACGAATTAGAATGTCATAAAAGAACTGTGGATCGTATCCATAGTTCTTTTATGGCATTCTTTCGATATATGATAAATACAAAAGAAAGTTCTGCCATTTTATTGTACCACGGACACACGTAGAGCCATATTGATAGAACTCAAATATTTATATTACATTCGACACATTTAGTTATTTAATAGAATTAAGTATAAACTAGATATTATAATATCGAAGTAATTCACTTCGATTTCGCTAAACAATCTACCTATCTAATTCAACGAATTCGTAATCCCCGTTTCTTCCCCTGTGAAACTTAACAACGCCAACAAGTCAAACTTCCAGAAGACGTTCTAACAAGCTCCATAATATGGTCCCAAAACTGTTCAAACAGTGGCCGGCGCAAACTTGCCTAACCGAATCACATTGTCAAATGTCGACGCGCTAACTAACTCGAACTAACTGCAAATGTAAAGAAAACATAATGAGTTGAGCCAACGAAACTCCCAGTTTGCATTCGTTAGGTATTGCATAATTAATTATTTAATTCCAGAGGAACTTGTGCGGGTTCCATTTAAATGTTCCTCAGGAGTAGCAACTAGCTAGTGTTGGGGCACATTTAAAAATGCCTTAAGAATGGCGGAGTTGGTTCGCGGTGGTTTTAACTGGAATTGGAAACTGTATCAACGGTACTAAATATGCTGGTTACATGTCTCTTGTCATCTCTTTTGTTGTTTTGATAAATGTGGCTTAACGATTGGGGCGACCTATGGAGCAAATTTATCTTTCAGAAACTAGAAAATTATAATAAAAGAGTAATGAGAAACAGAAAAATACAGATCAGAATTATCTATACTAATAATATTTTAAAGTGGAGATGTTTGTTTCTTTAGTACAATTCAACTTAAAATCTACTCGAACAGTTGAAATAATTATTTTACTATCAGAAAGCTATATCTTCAACAAGTAACATAGGCTATCCTTATTATAAAGAATAAATAAATTTATGAACCATCTCATGCATTGACATGATTCCTTGACAAGTCGCTTAAAGCACTTGTGTTACAGACATTAAACAACAGAAGAATCACAAATATATTTAACACCTAGACACTCAACTAACATAAATATCAACACGTAAATAATTGTCCTGGGTGGCGATCGAACCCACGACCTTTAGCGCACAAAGGATCACTACCATCTGCGCTATCAATATCATCCATCAAATATTTTTTTATAAAATTTATTGTTTTACGAATACGTAAAATGGAATGTAATTGGACAATATTTATTATATTGAGCGGTTGTATTAAGTAAACTCCAAAAATACTTGACTGATTTAGATAATTAGAAATGAATGATTAGTAAAATTATTGATGAAAAGCTTCTTTATTATCAAACAAAATAAGCTGTGTATTTTTCCTTTATTTGATGGTAACGTCTGATCTGGAAACAAAGTGTATTCCACACAAAGAGTATGTTCACGTATCATTACCGCTAATTATGTGCACATTCAAAGTTTTTATATCCCGAGACGTCTCTTTGTGATCATATCTCATAATTCTCACTAACACAACTACCGCTTCTTCTTTTTATATGTTCAGTTCATAGCAATATTCGCCAATCAGCTGAATTATGCCAATTTTATATATGTTCCATTGAAAACTTGATGTAAATGTCGGGGATAAACCAAGCATAGCTCTATTTTATCCAGCTTCAGGATCAATCGCTTCGATCAGCTTCACAGTTAGACATAAATAATAGATCCATACAAAAATAATAATACGGGCCCGATGACGCGGATGGTAGTGATCCTATCTTGTGCGTTAAAAGTCATGTGTTCGATCCCCACCCAAGGAAAATATTTATATGATGATAAAAAATACACATATATATATATATATAAGGGCGGGGCAGCAGCATCCCCGTTGCAAAAGCTGCCTCTGTGATTGCCAATACGCTTGCCCATCGCGGCAATTATGGGAAAAATACCCCCTTTGGGGATTCCTATGTCCAGCAGTAGACTTTAAATGGCTGTAAAGATAATGATGATACTAAAGATAAAATCGTATATCAATCTTTAAATTGCAAATTTAGGCATTATTAATATTATATAATAATCCAATAAAATGTAAATTGAGGTAGGTAAAGAGGTACGTATAAACTAATTTAAAACAGAAGAAGTAAGAAGTAATTAATGAAATTCACCCTTCCCTCACATGCGAATGGTAAAGTGCTAGTAAGAACAAACGGCTTTCAGGAAAGTTAGTAAACCAATTTTCCAAGAGCGCGTTCCGTTTATGCTGAAATAATATTGCAAATTCACATACGAATTCGATAAAGTTGAATCAATCAAAAGTATTTTTTGTTAGCTTTTTATATCAATACTAGTGAATGATGTTACAGTTTCTATTAGTTAATTCGAAAATATTTAAGGCATTTATTTCAGAAATGTCTCAAAGTAAGTTAAAAAACATAATAATATTTCTCTCCCTCTAGAGTATGAGAATATATTTTTTATAATACTCTTGAGAACAGTAGCTGTATTTCAAAAATAAAATTAACTTTAAAAAACCAGGGTCAAAAGCCTTTAAAAATAGTTCTGTTATAATATAGATATTTTAATTTTTATATCCATAGATTGTTATGTTGAAATGGCAGAAGTAACATATAATCGTTGAGCTATAAAGTGCTCGATTAGAGACCACGTAGCATTAAACGCAGTGTCGGACAGCCACCTGCAAGATGGACGAACAATTGGACTGGTCCTGTCAAAATTACTAGGTGAGGTCTATGCCCTGTGCTCTTTGGAGGTCTATGGATGTTAGGAATGGCAAAAGAAGAATGCGATTAGAAGAAATGCTGTTGAAATGAAAGAACTTCGTAGTATCTATGGTGCGAGTTTAAAGGTAAGAAAAAAATAGAGTGGTAAGAGATAGATGTGTGAGCCTTTACAATAATTGAAATTCCACAGAGTAAAAATTAAAATACAGAATACTCGACTCACTTCATATTAGATTAAATCAGCCTGCGAATAATGTCATTATAACTCTTAAAAATACGTCTTAGTAAGGCTGAGGCTGGTCACGTTCTAATGGAAGCTTATAGCTATCATGAGCCAGTATAATACTCTGAAAAAAAATATTATAAATAATTTTGCACACCTACAATTGTAAAATTAACACGAAGTATAATACACTTGCAATCTCATCATAGCAGCTGTAAATGCACTGCTCGAAATAAGTCTTCCCAAGAAAGTAAAAAAAAAAAATCAGTATAAGTCGCTTAAAGCTCATGTGTAACAGACATCAGACAACATAGAAATCACAAATATACTATTAAAATACATACTCGTATATTTGACACCCAGTCACAGAACAAACATAAATATCATTACATAAATATTTTTCCTGGATTGGGATCAAACCCACGGCCGTTAACGGTCAAGACACTGCCACCTGCATCATCGGGCAGGTAGAAAGTTGTTAACACACGCGTTTATACAATAAAACATAAAAATCAAGAAAAATTTTGTAGAAGAAAGAAAAATTAGATTCAATCGTTAGATATAGTCTATTATATATATATATATTACTTTAGATTTCTAGTACAATAGAGACATGAAATAGACATCTAAATATCCACCACAAGTGTATGCAATCTATCAATTATCGATGTTAAAGAGTTAGCGCCTAGAATAGTTTGGCGAAAAGGGATGTATTGGTTTACGCAGTCGGCTATAGGGAATTCTGAAGTTAAACAACAAATATGTTTTACAAAGTAACAAGCCATCCCAACGCCGATATTGTTCTAGACTAACAACAACGGATGTACTCTCAGTGCCAATAGTATTCTGCGTACAATTGTTCTACAATACACGTGTATATTTGGACCCGATGGTGCAGATAGTAGTGGTCCTGTCTTGTGCGGTAAGAGTCGTGAGTTTGATTCACCCAGGGTAACTATTTATATGATGATATTAGTGTTTGTTTTGCACCTGGGTGTTAAATGTATGTACATTTTTTTGTTGTTTGGCGTGGAAGGGTGGAAATAAAAAAATGGCAAAATTCTTGAAAAACACTTAAAGGGTTTTGTATAATATGCAAACCTGCTGAGTCATAACTATTCATTTCTTTTGATATCCTCATTATCAAACAATTCTTTCATAACCCTGTAACCTAAATACTGTTGATAATCTTTTTATACATTTGAACTGTCATATATATACAGTGTTATCATCTTTGTCTCTGTTTATAGTTAATGAAAATGTGTTTTTTCTGAATTATACAGTATATAAATCAGATTAATCTTGTAATAAAAGTGCATGTTTCTCTTTGTATAATGCGGTAAAAAACACATTCGATCGAAGTTCAAATTGTACAGATTGATACATTGTATACAAACAAGGTTTATTTACAAATTGAGTCAGGCAGTCTCGCAAATATGCCACATATTGATAATTTTTATGCTATAATAACTTTGATTTATATCTGTTGATATTCGGAAAGGTATTTCTAAGTTTCTTTGTATAGTTATTGCAGATGATAGTGATCTCACCCAATGCGCTAAGGGCCGTAGGTTTGATCCCCACACATGACACATTTTTATATGATGAATTTTGTATTTGTTCTGTGTCTGGGTGTTAAAAATATATTATATATATTGAAGTGTTATATTTGTGATTCCTCTGTTGTCTAATGTCCTTAATTCAAGTGCTTATAAGCGACTTCATTATCATCATTACAGCCATAAAAAGTCCACTGCTGGACATAGGCCTCCCCAAGAAAAGGGGAATTTTGCATATAATTGCTGCGCTGGACAAACGTGTTGGCAATCACAACGCACAGCTTTCACGACGACAATGCTGCTGCACATCCCCACCCTATGTCTCGGATGGATATACCGCCATCTGTCGGTTTTGGTACCTTAGTCGCCTCTTACAGAGGGAGGTACTATTCTTCTCTGCCGGTATCTCTCGGCAAGCAACTTACCTTAGTATATTATATTATTGTTCTAATAGCTTGCGTCATAACGTCTTGAATTGTTTAAGTTTATGGCAAAAGGAACCTTAATGATTTAGTCATTAAAGCGTATCAAGCGTATCAAGGTTGAGTTTTGTTTAAAACATAATACTACGAAACCATCAACAGTAAAACCTGAAATTTATTTTATCGGCAAATTTTTGTTGTATCGTATTAATTTCGCTTCATCCCTTAACAAAAACATAAATCAAGATCTATTTTTTTCCGAAAATCCCGTGACCCAGCATTTTGTAATTGGCTAAAACGTATTCGGGCAAATATTGTTTTTTGCAATTGAATCGTTTTCGCGCAATATTTGAATAACGATGTTTGCCCGATGTCGGTAATTATTAAAGCGAAAGTACAAGCACCAGCAGAAGTGTTATCATTTATTTGTCGAGTTGAAACTTGTTGAACGGAAAGAGGTTGCAAGCAGTTGTTAGTTTCATTTGGATCAGATAACAAGGCTTGTTGTGCTTAGGGAGTACAACAATACGTAACAATAACAAAATAAAAGTACCTCCTGGAGCCATGATAACGGCAGCCATTTTCATTCAACTTCGGTCTTGAGTTTCTTTATAACAAATATTCGCTCTTTCTATAAGATTTTACTCATCTCGATATTATTTTTGACTTCAATTATCGGTTATAATAAAAGTCAATAATTTTTTATTACGTACTGTTTTAAGTACTGTTTAGGGCATTTGATGGTAACGTCGAGATAATTATGTATTGTAATGTTGTAATAAAAACATCGTTATCGTCCACTGCTGGATATAAGCCTTACCAAGAAAAGGAGTATTTTCCCCATAATTGCCACACGCCAGTGGGCAAACGTGTTGGCTATCGCAGTTTGCAGCTGTCGCTAGGGGAATGCTGCTGCCTATCACCGCACTGTGCATTTGAGCTTCACTGTATCGTACCGCCATCTGTCGGTTCCGGTATCTTAGTCACTTCTTACTACACATGCTACTAGAATAGTACCTCCTCATGTGCTATTCTACATTGCCGGTACCTCACCTAATTAAATAGAACAAAAATAATAATAAATTCTTACAAAATCCCATACTGAGACCTAACTCTAAGAAAAGTCGCTAAAAGCACTTGTATTCCGGTCATCAGACAGAAGTATCACAAATATAGTATTTAAATACATATTAAACGTCCAAACATGGAACACACACAAATATTCCTTATATAAATATTTGTCCTGCTTGAGGTTCGAACCCACGACCTTTGTCGCACAAAACAGGATCACTACCATCTGAGCCGTTGGGATCGGCAAAATAATTAGTCATTTTCAAATTAATTTGTTAATATCTAAGAGAGACTAAAAAGTTAGAACTGATAATAAATGTAATATTTGTACATAGTATAATATTTTAGCCAATGTGAAAATTTCACGTTCATATGTAGATATATAGTCCGAACTCTAAGCACTTCTATTATTATCAGTACAAGATTAAACGAGCAAACAAGGGAACAAAGGGTCTCGATAAAGAATCGGCCCTCAACGATCTGCAGACGAGTGGTCAGACGATGGGACCTCCGGGACCTTGGGGGCAGTCATCGATTCGCTTTTTCATTGGCTTTGTTATTAATATTGTTTTTTTTACACTGTGGAAAGCAAACGAGCAATCAGTTCTATCTGCTGATCTGATAATATATTGTGAATGAAGCATTTAATGTAGATTTAGCAATTTTTATTTTTAATTACAAATGTATTTAACCTACTTGAATTTATATTTTTATTTGGACGGGCCCGATGGCGTCGATGGTAGTAATAAATATGTATATTTTGTGTGTAAGTGTGTGTGTACAGGTTTTAATTTACATCGCGAAGATCCACTCAGTTTGGAAAATCTCTATTTGCCTGGTTTTTTGCTGGAAATTATATATCACCGATGGTTGCGTCAAGATTTATTCAGTTGCGTATTCGAACGCTTTTTGCGTCAGAAATAAACCTTTTTCCTAAATCTTAACTGATATATATTATGTTTTATTTTTTTTGAACTCAACATCTCAAACATCGATCTGACTCTAAGATAAATTGCTTAAATCACAAAAAAGGGGATGTCACAAATATCAATACTTTTTAACACACAGAACAAACAGAAATATTCAGGGAAGCAATGAAATTAAACATTACAAATAACATATATGTAAGAGTATAGTGAACATGAAGGCCGAGTGGATATACTGCACCTTGTGTTGGTGGTATTCATGTGATACCTCGTGGGATAGTGTTAGAAGTCACTGACTGGGTCGCAGGGCTCCAGTAAAACGAAAGATCAACCTGAAAATTTTAAATTATTTTGATGTGTACAGCTCTTATATCGCCACAAGAATAAATCCACCTTTTTTTGACCTAATGCTGGTTGATACTTACGTCGTCCCTAGCGTCACCGAGGGAAAGAGACCAGACCCATAAAACCTCTATCCACCTAGGTTTTTGCTGGAAATTATAGATGGCGGATTGTACTGTTGCGTCATAGATTATTTAGTACTGCGTATTTAAATACGCTTTTCATTAGAAAGAACCTTTTTGTTTTTGACGTAGGTACAAAATAACATTAACTAAATGTAAAAAAAACCTGTTCACAAACGTTTAAATCCAGCTGTCTGAAATAGATTGTATTTTAGTTTTTTTTTAAACAACATCTGAAAAATAAATTTGTCTTCGTGATAAATTGCTTAAAGCACTTGTGTTATGTACATGTACATCAGTGCATCTACTCTTGCACTCTTCCAGCATCCCCTGCGAGGGTGGCTGCAGAGCGACAGCGCTCGCTAAGTTGCGCGATTGAATCGAGACGGGCCGATCACTCAAGCGAATGTATGATATATACATCTACTATATTTAAGGCTATATATATATATAATCATGTGGTATTACTGTCTGGGCTTATAGAGAAAAGCGGAAATTATGGGTAAAAAATCTCCTTTCTTGGAGAGGCCTATTGCTATGATGATCACGATGAAGCCTTATGCTAGTTTATAATGTGCGCATAACAGGTAATTGGTGCGTAGGCATATAGCAAGTAAATACCGTCCATTACTTCTAAATATTAATTACGTTTAGATAATTAATAACTATAAGAAAACAACACTTCACCCAGTCACTTCGGTCGGTTTCGGTACCTTAATCGCCTTTTACGACACTTGGTATAAAGAGAGGTACTATACTATTCCACTGGTTCCCCCCCGGCACAATTATTTGCAGCTACCCTATTGTGTATGTACTTTATTTTTTATATCTACGCTCGGCGGTCGATCTTATGTTATCAATTTCGGGTTATGTGCAAAAAGCTATCGTATCTAGTTGTACGGTTTATTATTAATAAAGAAATATGAGAACGAATATTTATGCCAGTAATAACTAAGTATTTTAATTGTAATATTATTAATTTATCAGAAAAGTGCCTCCACACTCTCGCGCATTGGTGCCAACCGGTGCATTATCTATGTGTGCATCGTACTTTGTTTGTAGATTGACTTCTTTAGCTATTTATTTTGCGCTCATAGCTTAAAAAATAAAAGTTTAACGTCGAAGATTTAGTAAGGTCTTGGGAGCATTATTGCCAGTTGAGTCTTCTGGTATATGCACGGCGCAGACTCGGGTCCTATCTGAAACCTTACAAAAGTAGATTCATTTTTTCAGGAAATTATTCCCTAATAAAAAACTGTGTTTTTATATTTAAACAGATAATGTAATTACGTGTTTTTTTAATTACTTGTTCAGTATCTAGTTGCAAAAGGATTAGAATTAATTCTAGTCTCTTCATTTTGAATACCCTTTAATAACGCAGTTATACTGATTGGGGGTTTACCGATAGAGTAGGTAGATAAGCTCCTCCTCCAGACCAGGAGTCGTAAGAATCGACTGAAGTTCTAGAGCCAACATATAGCGGTATATCCATCCGAAATAGCATAGCTCAAATCCACCAGTCAGGTATAAGCAGCTACAACCCTAAAGCAAAGCCACGCTCTGCTATTTGAACTACGCCCAGCGCGGTAGTTAAGGGCGGAAATCCCTCTTGGTAGAATGTATAGATCAAATGTCTATCACTATGAAATTAAGTGAAATCAACAATATTGCGCAATTACTATCTAAAACCTATTTAATACGAAAACGAAAAAGCCAGCCTGTAATAGCATTGACGCTAACTAACCCAAATTTAAGTAGTCAGCTAGTTCGTTAGCCAAAAAGCGTCAGTTAATTGGTGAGAGGTCTCTAATTTGCTGAGTTATGAGAAATCCGCGAGGCGTAACTTGCGGCAACTGAAACTCATACATCCTGCGTTTCATATCTGAGTATTTTCTGTTGTATACAAATATTATTTTGTTTATTATTATTGTTTATTAAGTTATTTTAAAGTTTATTAAAACATTAAGGCTGTATTATAAAATGTTGTTGTTCACCACACTATCTATGCAAGTATAAGGTTAATTAAACATAATTAATTTACGGTACTGAAAAATTTTAGTACTTTGAGGTACCGGCAGAGTAGAATAGTATCTCCCTCTGTACCAGGTGTCGTAAGAGGCGACTAAAAGCTGCGCTCTGCGATTGCCAACACACTTGCCCAGCGCGGAAATTATGGATAAATTCTTGAGAAGGCCTATGCCCAGCAGTAGACTTTCAATGGCTGATATGATTATGATGATGGCTAAAATATGCAGATCTTTATATTAAAGAAAATACTTTCTAGTCTCGTCTGAAACCTGAGATATTTTCTATTGCTAATTATAGTAAATACTTGAACTTTTCTGATGCATTTTTATGTATGAATCCAAATGAAAATAGAAGATGAAGTATGATTCAACTTCATCATTTATTCAGTAAGCACTATATATTTTATATTTCCCAAGTTTTTCGTCCCACTCTAAGATGCCATCATTTTTATTAACTAGGGAATAAATGTCTGTTAATTGGCATGCAGTCTCTAATTTCTAGAGTTATGAGCAACCCACGCGGTGCCAGCCTTGCGGTATAACCTGAACTTATTGCCGCTAGTTAGTGTTACCGCCAAACGTTAGGTATGGACGTTTTGGAAGTTTCCATATCGACTTGCAAAAATTATTTACTGTCAAATACATGATTTTATTGTGTAAATAAATAGAAACTTTAGGGTAAAAATAAAACTAAAATAGATTCTATAGGTATATATAAATATTAATTATAAATGAATATAAAAAATTGTCGGGCCCGATGGCGCAGATTGTAGTGATCCTATCTTGTGCGCAAAAGGTCGAGGATTTATTCCCGCCCAGAGCAAATATTTACTTGTGTTTTTTCTGTGTCTGGGTGTTAAATATATGTATATTTGTATATCCTCTGTTGTCTGGTGTCCGTAACACAAGTGCTTTAAGCGACTTACCATGGAGTCAGATCAATTGTACTGTGTTCCGATCAAAGAGAGTGAGTGAGGCAGTGAAATTTCTGGATACTGTGACATAAAATTTTCAAGTCATAAATTTGGCAACGAGCTAGTGATATTACGAGCGTCTATAGGTGGCAGTGCCCCATAATACACGCAGGCTGTATGCTTGTTTGTAAAGCTGATATAATTTAAAAAAATAGTTAACCTGGTACAACTTTACTTTGCATATAAAGTAGACGTCAGCGTTGGTAACTCACCTATTTCTACCGCTTAATAAAAGGTGTTAAAGTTCCGGTTTAAAAGGTGATATGGGCAGTGAAATCACGGAGAAATGTGTTAGAACATCTTTAAATCACATGGTTAGCATAGTGCTAGTGATATCCATGTGATAATAAAGCTATAAGCTGCAGTAACGTCTCTACTTTGTTTATATATAAAAAAAGCTGTTACAAATCTTAAAAATGATGGTCAAAATAGTTCTAGAGAGTACAGGACAGGACCGGAAATCTTGCCCATAATTGCTGCTAGGGCAGGCATAGTAGAGATCGCTTAGTGTAGCTTCACGATTGTAATATTGCGTAGCGTTTTGAACTACTATTTGAACTACGATGTTTCGTATACCATCTGTCGATTCCAATAGCTTAGTTGCCTCTCACTACTCCTGGTATAGAGGGATTTACTATACTAAAGTAGATGTACTAATCTAGTAGCTGCGGTTACTCCAACGGTACTCACGGCTAACAGAATACACAGAATGTAATAATCGTATATCCACTATTCGTAATAATTGGTAAAATCGGTAAAATTATCACTATCATAAGTACTAAGAAACATAGAAGCTTAAATAAACTGCGTTTCATCGCCGTGTAAGAACTAAATACACATATATCAAACAAAATATTCAAAGATAAAAACAAAGGTTAAAAAAGGAGCTATATATAAACTATAGATAAAGACAATAAATATACTCAAAAACAAATTTAAAGTTTGAGAATATATTGAAATTCACTCGATAATGAAGGGCTAACGACTAAGTTTAAATTTATTCATATTCCATCGCAGTTTAGATGGCACGTGATAGCAAAAAAGGACTTTTACCTTAAAACGTATTATCAAGTTGGAGAAGTGCTGATTAAAAATCCGGCCAAGTCAGTATCAGCTATACATAAGTAGGGTTCTGTACTATTAAAATCGATAATTAAGCTATAAAACTATAATATATTTTGATGCTTAAGTACATAAAGGTCTGTTCATATACGCACTTAAACATCGATTGTTGTATTCGATTATGATTTAAACACAACCATAAGAATTAGCCGAGGAGGCAATAAAATTACAGGGTATTGTAAAATGATATCTTAAAGTCACAATGTTGCTAACGTGCTAGTGATATCCTTGTGATAATACGGGCATCTATAGGCTTCGTTGACGCTTACTATCACGCGGACGTATCACGAATCGGTCATCTGATCGCTTGAATAGAAAAAATACTCCAAAATGCAATCACATCCTAACTAGATCTTGAATTAAAATCTCATTTCATCAGCATAACTTATACATATAATATAATAAACAATCCTTACTAATATTATATATGTGAAAGTAGCTCTATCTGTCTGTCTATCTGTTACGCTTTCCCGCTTAAACCTCTCAATTTTTTGAAGAAATTTGGCATAGGCAATCTTTATACCCTGAGAATGGACTTAAATTTTTTAATTCGAAATAAAGGTTATAAGGGGTCGAAAGGGGGATGAAAATTTGTATGGAAGTATCGCTATTTTTAGAGCTAGACACTTGAATCTTATTTTTAAGGACATTCATTCGATATAAATAAACATGACATTCAAAGTTTATATAAATTATGTTAAAGAGGTATGGTAACCAAAAAAAACTATTCCATGCCTGACGAAATCGCGGGCTCATTTAGTGGTTTAATATAATCTGAAACAAATATTCGTCGGATAACTAATCTTAGGTAGCTGCTAAATAAATGGGTAGAGATGGAGCAGACATATAGATGGAACGACGATAGGCAGGGATGGGAAGAATAGAGCAAATAAACGATATTTTTTTATACCACGAAGGCAGCAAACAAGCATGTTTTTGAAGTCATCGCTACAGTTCCACACAATCTGATTTAAATCATATTTTATTAATTAAATGTCTGCTAAAAACCAAAGCTATTTACTACTCATATTTAAAAAAATAATTGATTGGCTTTATTTATACCACAAAGGTTACAACTGATGGTAGGCGGTTACTGTAAGCAACCGAGGCATCATTCACACATTTTTCTGCGTTCTAGAAGAACCCCATACTCTTCCTAGGAACTGGGAAAACGTCTGCAAGGAGATCATTTCACCTTAGCGACATCAAAATTCTCACAAAATTCTCACAGCCCGTTTCTGGATCGAGTCAAAGGGTCCAATCTGCAAAAACCCTGCAACATATATCTGAAAATTACGTTATGTGTTAGCCTATATATATGTAATTACCACAAATAAGACATTAATTATACACCTAAATATTTTATATAAATAACTATTATGTGCAGAGTTAAGTTACATGGTTTTAATAAAAGATAATACAATGATATAAAAGAAACAAGTTCAGTAAGAAAAGTTAAATTTAGACTGTCTGTGATCGGAATACAATTTAGAAGCCCGTAACTGAAACTCCAATGGAATATTCATGGAAAAACAGAGCAGGATAAGTTTCTACGAACGTCGATACGTATTGTTAATATGTATAGCAGATCTTTAACTAAATATACAAAACAATATATTTAATAGAGATAGACCGCATATAAAGGTCGTCTACACTCTCGTACCTCACTCTCACCTATTTCGACTACCAAAAAGCAGTCTTCGCATTGCTGTTTTCCAGTGTGAAGGGTCAAAGAGGCAGTGAAATGTGTCAAAATATCTTCAAGTCACAAGGTTAGTTATTCAAAATGTTCTATGAACACATATAAATATATATATATATATATATATATATATATATATATATATGTTATAGCAATAAGCTATCGTGGGTTCGATTTCCACCCAGAGCAGATATGTGATGATTTTTGTGTCTAGGTGTTAAATATATGTGGTTAAGTAGTGTATTTGTTATTCCTGTGTTGTCTGGCGTCCGTAACAGAACTGCTTTAAGCGACTTACCACGGAGTCAGTCGGGTCAATGTATGAGATGTTGTTTTTATGTATTTCTTTATTATTTATCTAAAACAGCATATTTCAAATTAATTCATTATGTTCGTGTTTATTTATAAATAAATATAATATTATTCTGACATTAAGGTGCATTACAACCAAATATAATGTTAAAAACACAACATTCCTATTTAGTAGTTATTACTACTAAATATGGAATATTATTATACTCGTAATACCAAATATATAAAGTAGATAATCTTTATTTATCTTTATATATAAAAATTACGTATCTCTGTGTTTGTTTGGGATAAACCGTTTAACAAATGAACCGATTTTATTAATTTTATGCTTACAGTTAATATCGCTATTTATAGTCGCAATATTTTTATTAACTATTTATGTATATGTAATAGTTCAGACAGTACGACTATCCGATCACACAGCTTCAAAAATTAAGCAGATAACCTATACGTCATGAGTATCAGTAATTAAAACGGAATAAATATGAATTGTTAGTGTTTTAAATGTTTTGATTCCTCTATTGTCTAATATCCATAATGTGTTCCCGTTTCAGGATTTTATTTGAGTATATTAATAATTATTATTTTATTGAATTATCAAACACGTCTCCTAATGAAGCAGAACATAAAATCGCAATACCTGAAATTTGTTACTTTTTTACTACTGAAATTTGTTAATACGTCCTTATAATGCAAATAATGTAGAAGGCAAAGACTGTATGATTATGAAAGTTTTTATGGTGGTTTATATTATCTAGAAGTCATAACATTATCAATGTAATTTCAGTTGGTGATTATCTCAGCAACGCTCCACGGCTTCACCTTCGTTACGCTTTAGAACTTTCATACTAACTTTGCACCCCTCTTTTAACCCCTTAGGGGATGATTTTCAAAAAAATATATTTCTAAGTGTTTTATGACTTTTAACTTTTAGTTCTTCAGAACTTCAAAAATAGCGAGGTTTCATAATAACTTTGCGCCCCCTTTTAACAATTTAAGGGGATCAATTTCCAAAGATCCTTTCATGGTGGTCCCCGACGTTATAATAGATGCTTAAAGTTTAGAACTTTCGAGTTTTCAAGTTTATAACCGTTATAGTTTAGGCCCTACGTTGATAGGTCAGTCAATCAGTCAGACAGCCAGCTTCTCCTTTAATACATAAAGATATTCTAAGGACATGACCTTTATAGCTTATTTATCATGCTAATATAAAATATACTATCTCTGTATCAATGCAAAGCAATATTTTAAGAGATACAGTCAATCTCATGAAAATCCATAACTGTATTTTTGCCGTTGCAAAACGGACGAAAGTCCACAACCACGACGGATGCAGTAAAGTCTAATTCTAAACTTCCACTGCATCGTACCATTTGGTCGTCTTAGCTCAAAAACCTTATTACAATATGTTAAAGTTTAGATTCCCTTGATATTTTATAGACTGTGCACAAATGCAATTTTCGTGGAACGCAGCTCTTACCGGAAATATAATAAAGTATATTTTACTTTGTTTTCATGTTTCGGGTAAGCTGGGCTAAAATAGTTACATGTTATCAACACGGTGGCGCCCCTAGCGGTGAAGTTGAAAACTGAATTTGGTATTTGTATGGAAATTTATTGCACTCGGACGATATAACAAATGCGCCAACATTTGCTTTGTATTGCGTTAAATAACGAACTAAGCGCGGAATAGTTTTGGATATTTGCGGAATAACACGTTTTGTCTTTGCGGACAATGTATTCCATGGTGCACAATTATTCTCTAAACCCTGTTTGATATTCATCTCTTTAGACTGAAACAATTTGGTAATATAATATTTTACATAAACCCTTTACAATGGCTATTAATTTCCACTTGAGGGTGGTGAAATCTTCTTGAAGAGAATCATCATCATTAAAGCAGCAGGTGTAAAACGTCCACTGCTAGAAGTAGTCGGAATGGAAGTGCGTAGCTTTGCAAAGGGTTGCATTTAAACTACGAGTGGATATACCGTCATCTGTCAGCTAGCGGAGTGCTACTGACGAAAGTTGGTGCAGAAGATTATGCTATGCCGGTCTTAAAAATAAGAAAAAAATAAGAATCTGATAATATTAAGTGTAGTAGTTAATTCTTAGATATAATAATAAAACGATTTTAATTGAATTTAAACTGAATTTTAAGCCAGTTATCCAACATCAGTTAACAAGTAAGTAAACAGAAATCTTAAACACGATGTTGAAAAACTAAACAATAAGCTATAAGTTTGATTTCGGGTATCAAATCTAAAAGATCTTAGGAAGGTAAAGCCTCGTAGACGAAGGTAATCTGATAAATGTGTAAAGTCACGAAGTCACAGTCACAACCCAATGCAACCGATCGAGTTTTGATTTGTTCAATTTGTTTTAAAGTACTACACTTTAGACGTAGAAGGCCTCTAGGGTTAGTTCAGAGCCTGATAGAGGTTACACACACTCAGTAAACACTCAGCTAAGTTAAGTTAAAGATCGTATAACATGGTTGGTTAAGTATTTGGATCTTGAATGATATCTAGGAGTTGCACAAAAAATGTGCAACTCGTAAAATCTTTGATAAAACTATTTGCAATTTTTCGCCTGGGCTAAGGGCGAATGGCCCTTATATAAAATAAATATATAAATTATCATAAAGCTTAGACCACTTGTGGTAAAGATATCAGATGACAAAGGAGTTACGAATATAATACTTAAATAAATATATACCCAGACATAGAAAAAATACAAATATTCTTTATATAAATAATAATTTATCATATTATATCATATAAATGTCCTTGGTGAGATCGAACCTACCTGTGGCGTTTAAGTCAGGATCTCTATTATCTGCGCCTTCAACCATTGCCATCATCTTGCAAAAGACCATGGGACCTCAGGTGTTGTTGGTTTGCCTATATTTGGTGCTGTCGCCGCCGCCTTCTTCTGTGCGGAAAGTATACCAAAGAGAGAAATATAAATTGTGTTTGTTAGCCTTCCGTCTTTATTCCATGTTCATCTTTGGAGGACAGACACCTCTAGGCGGGATATCCGATTTGATAGGGTTGGTCCTGGCCTCGGGAGGTCTTGTAACTACATATTGGTAAGCGAAACATACAACGGAAATTTTAAAAATTTAAATAAATCGCATTTTATAGCAATCGCACTTTAGATATTTAAAAAAGTTATACGTCTAAAAATAAGATTTCAGTTATATATATTTCTTATACATTTTTTTTTGTAAAATACCTACATTCTCATAAATGAAAGCATTACATTCTTATTTTACAGCATTATACTATAGCAATGAAATTGTCAACAAACAAGTACTTAACTTTTAATTTGACTGCTAACCACTGAAACAAATCTAAATTTTACAATTTATGTAAAATTATTCCTTAATTTTCTCGTCTGAAGTTAGGAGCCGAACTGGCAGGCGAACCACAAAACTAAATGGCGGCAATAAAGCCCCTGGCAGCGACTATTTTTAATTGGCCAATGATTACTGCCCGGCAAAATCCAACTCTGAGAACTGGTCATGCCTGGATTTCTATAGGTTTAATAAAGTCTAACAAACAGTTCAGTATGCCTGATTTAATGATAAAACTAATTATAAGACGGCTTTAAAACTTGGATTATTTAATTTTTTTTACTGATTAAAAAAAGGAAAAGGTTTGCCTGGTTTTTTATGTATGATAAACATATTATTATAATATCTCGTATAAAAATATTTTATATCTATAATTGTAAATTGATCTTGATTTTTTTTATTATAACAGGTAAAGCCCTATGATAACCCCATTGGAACCAAGTCAGGAACTGATTATCTTAAGGAATCATAGGCAAATTGAGAGTAACCCTCGAATTTTATAAACACATACATTGTGTTAAAAGTATTACCTAAAACTATTCTAGCATTAGCCTCTGATACTCGTAATTTTGCTAAGCTGATGATGAAAAATATAAATTTTTATCACTTGGGAGCCATTTCTTTTTCTCGAGATACTAATAATAAAAAAATACATAATCTACGTTCACTCTCTCACTCTTAATTCCTTCTCATCATTCTAGTTTTTTGACAAACTCTTTTAAAGTGACAACTATACGAGTCTAAAATGAGCTTTCGTTAAATATAAAGCGATTCCAAAATAAAACAAATATTTGACCCACTACATATATATTTATTTCTGTTTCATGTTGGTTGACTGGAAGATAATGCTAACTGGAATTAAGTCCGCCATTTTGTAAAATTCTGTGCAATAAAATTCAATACATAACTATATAGATACTAACATATTTACCAAGCCTTGATCTAATTCAAGGAAGAAAAGGAGTTGCAAACAAGACGAGCATTATCTTTCACTTATTGGTAGATTTTATCTGTGCTTTGAGTTACTATGAGTTAAATGAAGAGCTCCCTTGAGTCTGTCACCCACGCGTACAGTAGTCTGGCTTAGGAACGTGCGCGTTCGTGTATCAAACCAATTCAATGACGATGACGCTGCTCTCTGGTTTGAATTGACAAACGTTCGTCTATAAAGCCAAGTCGACGATAACGTTGTTCCTTGGTTCTATTTAATTAGCATTCGTGTCTTATACCGATCTGATAAGTACGTTGCTCTCCAGTAACTTTTGACAAACATTCTCATATCAAACCAAGTTAGTGAGTACATTTCTTTTCGGTTTCGTTAGATAAGCGTTTGTGTATCAAGTCAATCTGATAAATGCGTTATTATAATTGCTATTGTTTCTGCTATCGGATGTCTATGAAATGTTGTGTGAATTATTTATTTTTTATTCGAGTTGGCATGTTACAAACATTTTTGTATCATCATTGAAATAAAATATAACAAAAGAAATATTTTCTTACAATTTAATTCTGAGGAAGTCATTAATATCTTTTTAATATTATCGTTCATTTATTATCTTTAAATCAATCGATAAGGTAACAAGATCACCTCAGTTTTATCCCCCCTCCAGATATAAATTTCAGCGCCATCGGAAAAGTTGGCCAGGTTGCTGATTAATGAATTTCAGACTTAGTACTTTCACATGAAGCCTTTTAAAGAATGCCTCTTAGGGCTTACAATATCAAAACGGGACTAGCTGACCAATTTCTGAATGCTAACATTTATATCTCCTTGTGAGTTAAAGATATTATGTCACATTAACCTTTAATTTCACTGTAATAATTACCTTTATATTACCTTTAAACACTGTGAAAACTGCTGTTTGGTGATAGAAATATATAAGACATACCAATGCAAACGACCTTAGTATGAAGTTTATATTATGTGAATATTTTATATAAATAATTTCAGTTTTAATTATATTTCTATAGTTTTATTGATATCTATTAATCTAAGATTTAAGGAATAAAAACAGTCGCCATAAAGACGGTTTAACAAATGCACTTAAAGAGTTTACTGTTTAAAATTCTACTGCCAGTTGTGGCCGTTCGGCTAAATTAATACCTACCCCTAGACGCTGCACTACAGCGCACGTAAACTCTTAACGCAATAGTCAATGAATTCAATCGCCTATGTTCAACTACACAGAATGCAATTTATATGTATATATAAATTGTTTTTTTTAGATATACCCAAGCTGACGTCCTCATTTCTTTTTCCTCTTTTTTAAAATATAGTATAATATATAAAACATAAACCTATTCTTACGGTAAGTACAACAAATGTATTGCCTATTTTTAAGACGTCATTAATTTTGGACAAAATCAGTCATTATATCAACTGCAAAAAGTATGTTCCCCAAAATAGGGAGATTTTTGCTTATGATTGCCATACACAGGCACATCAGGCAGATTGAGTGACATCAATCCCAGAACATAGCTTTGCGATGGATATGCTCTCCGTTCTGTTATATTCGAGCTAGAGTTATCGGTTCTGGTACCTCATTCACCTGGTACAAAGGGAACTACTATTCTAATAACGGCATAAGAACTTAAGTCATGACACCAAGCATTATGATCTCAACAATGTTCCACTAAAGATAATTGTTACATATTGCGCAAAGGCGATTTTATTTCTAATTGATGAGGTCATAACAAAATTATGTTTGTATTCTTCAATTATATCACTTGCCATTGCTAACGACTTACGAGTTGCATAGAATTCATATATTAATATGCTCTAACAAGATAACTTTGGCAGTTTTTACAAAATGTTTGAAAAGTGCCTTCAGTGCTAATGTGAAAACATAAAAGTACAGTTTACTTGAAGTGGGTAACTTTACCTAACAGCGATTGCACTGTTACACTAAAATTCAGCTCGCTACAACTGTCAGTACTATCTAGCTGTTGCATGAAATTTTATGTATTGTAAAATTTTAAGTAAGTATTTACTAGTCAAAGTATTAATATGTTTTGTAAAAAATAATCCACTATCTGAACTAAAAAAAATTAAATACGCTAAAACAAGTTTAATAACCATTTTGACCCAATTAATAATTAAAACGTACCCATAATATCAACACAAAAAAACACACAATCTTTGTGATAATTATCGCATTTGCAGCTTATTTCCTCACTAACGCGTTTTACACAAGTATATCACTAGCGCATTACTAACGTTGTTACTTGAAGATATCATATCCCATTAACCAGTAATTTTTCAACTTTCTTTCTTCTAAATACAGCAATGTGGTTAAGCAGAAACAGATGAGACGGGTAGGTTAGCCCACAGACAACGAAAGGTATAATAATGATAGCTGGAGCCTAATTAATATTCGATGGGTGATCGAGTTTCGAGCCTTTAATTAAAAATGTATCGTAAGAGAGATTAGCTGGAGACAGCCGCGACTCTTGTTACGATAGCCGCTAAATTTCAGTGCGAGGCCTGAATTTTAATCAGGGCGTTTGTTAGTGAGTTGAATTAGCGACTCCTTATAAAATGAATTCGTTTTGTATTAATGGAATTACATTTATCTCCCCTGAATAATAAGTAGTCGAGGCGATTTCCAAATAATATGCAAAGTTAGGTTTTTACAGACCGAAAAATAAACAATAACTTATCCACTGATTTGAATCCTTTGGAACAGATTTAATTATGAAAGCTCATGAAAATTTAACATTCTATGAGATGTTAATAAAATAAAACGTTTACAAAGGTTAATCATTTTAAATAAGTAAAATAATTTTCTTTTTAATTACTCTTCGAGGGTGCAACCTATATTAAAATTGTATTATGAGAAATTAAGCGCGTATAGACTCTTGTTCTGTTATAACCGCTATTCTTCAATAGATTTTGTGAGAAAGCATTTAAAAATAATATAATTTTATTCCTCAAAACGAATTAAAAAATATAACAAATATAAAGGATTCCTAATAAATAATATCGAAAAAAATTTTAAGCTGCGACTGTCATAAAAATATATATATTAGTTTATCAAACTTAATGAGATATAATTGAACTAGAAATACATTGTACATACATACATATATCACGACTATGTCCCATTAGGGTAGGCAGACAGTGGAATTCCACTTTCTTCGATCTCGGCATACCTCTCTCGCTTTCCTCACTTGCATTTGTCCTTTCGTACAGGCTCGTTTATTCATGACATTTCTGATCAGACCCTTCTTTGATACCTCTTCAACCTGGTTAATATATGATCGCTTCGGTTATTCTATACTAACTCTTCCTTTCCATTCCGCTCTATATATTTGTGCTTTCATTCATCCTTCAACATGTCCAAACCATCTCAACACACCTTTCTCTATTGTTGTCACAACATTATCTTTACACCACATTGAATTGTAAAATAATTATTTTAATTAAAAATATATTTTAACGCAAAGAGTTCGAAATTTAACTAAAGTTTTTAGAAATATAAGACATATTGCTAGAGAAAAAAAAATTATACGTAACTCTGTCAGTCTATCTTGTCGTGCTGTATTACTATTTGGGGGGAGGGTGCTACTAAAACGAATATGTTACCGCTAGAAAGGGCTCAGAGATCTGTGATCAAAGTTATGTACATTTTACTCTTAAAATACCCTACCTCAAAACTATATACATAGCAAAGTTTTAACAATGAGACAATTGTACTACCAAAAACTTATTCTCAAACAGCATAAAATATGTAAACCTGTCAATAAACTAACTCATAGTAGACGAAGGTAAGTGGATTTGCAAAATATACATCAGCCATGTCGTTCCCGGTTCGCACATCGATTTTCAAATTTTGCAGGACCATTTATTTATATTACAATAATCATGAAATAGATATTTATGACATGAATAAACACACATGCAAAGCAACAGTGAGGGAATGGCTCTTGGCATTAGACTACAACAAGACAGAGGAATTGCTAACAATATTATGCTAGACTGGACTATATTTGTTGTTACTATTGTTGTTTATATATATTGTATTCACACAGTGTAGCTTCATATTCTATGTATTTATGTAATATATGCGTAAATAATATGTTGTATTAACAAACCTTGTATTATATTAGACCATACACACACACGTTCACACACTACAGAGCATAGGTGCCTATAAGAACAGGCTAGACCTAGTTTAGGTACTTAAGTATCAAAGTGTATTTTAGTTTAAGTTGCATTTTGTTGTTCAATAAAGTTATTATTAAAGTTATATACAGCATGTAATATCTAGGCAACAGATATTAGGAAAAATACACACCCTGATATCCTCATTTAAAACCGGTTAAAACAGGCTAGTTATGTGGGAATAGAAAATATATTGTAAAATAAATAAATCAACTTTATACAAATAATACCTAGCAGATAAAACGTTGATCACGTTATAATTTATTTAACACTTTTGTTTTCTGTCAAATAAAAATAAAATATATTTTTCTTATATATATTTTTATTCTATATGAAATTCAATCTTTTAATCTAATTTTCAATAAATTTTAATTTATATTAATAAGATTAACATTTATAAATAGACTCAAAGCTGGAAAAAAAACATTCAAAGCATCAACCTTTAAAATGATAGGAACCTTCAATTACTTCAATTTTAAAATTCAATAATAATAAAGAGTATCTAAAGTCCCCTGTAACTAATGACGGTAGTCGTTGAACTTCAACGCTCCCCTGAATATTAATCAGGGCATTGTTTAATTATGCTGTTGGTGAAATTGTAGAATACATTATATATTAAGAATACCATATTATTAGGGCAGGTCAGAATTACTGAAATGATATAAATAAAAAACATAAGAATATATTGTGAGAGTAATTGAAAGGTAAGAACACTAGTTTTATTTATATTACGAATATGAATGCAAACGTATATGAATACGTGAAAGGAAAACTTTGTATCCCTTTTTAGAAACGTGCAAACAGATGTTAACTGCAGTAAACTTAGTTTTTAAACTCGCCTGGTGCCGGTAGACTAGTTTAAGGTGGGTCTAATGAAATTATCTATGTGTTATACAACTTTTTCCATTCTTTAGGTCATCAGGGTCATTTGTATTATTTATAATTATGCATATATACTTATCGGATAAAATTATGTTATTATTACTTTTTTATTATTATTTAATTGACAATTTAAGTTTGTCATGGGCCTATTTGAATAAAACATATTTGACTTTCCTTGACTTGACTTGGATACACTTAGAGTGAATGTGCAAGAAGTGCATATATATATATATATATTTTTAACATTATGCGCTAGAACTATACTTACATAAAACATACAAAAAAAAAGCAAACATTAATTGTCTTCAGGCTTTAGTGATTCAATTATCTTTAGTCTTTTTGAGAGTCAAATATCTTGGTGAGACTCATGACCCTTTAAAATTGTATTTTGGTCCAATTTTGTTCACCGGGCGACCACTAGTTTTTTTTTATAAATCTGTAATAATAATAAGCTATGAGGTACCGGCAGAGTAAAATAGTACCTACTCTTGTACCAGGTACCGTAAGAGGCGGTTAAGATACCAGAACCGACAGATGGCGGTATATTCACCGCAATCAGTGTACCTCAAAATGCAATCGGGTAGAGATGGGTAGCAGCATTCCTACTGCGAAGCTTCGCTGTACGATTACCAACAGGGTGGCAAGCACGGTAATTATAAAAAATAACTTATTCTTGGGTTTCCCCAAGAAAAGGGTTTTTTATAGTTATTTTTTTATATGCCGAGCAATGGATGTTTTATGGCAGTTATAAAGAATAAAAAATAAAAATGTAAAAGGTTTCTAACACTTGACAGGACTTTTATAGGCTTGATGGCGCAGATGGTAGTGATCCTGTCTTGTGGGCGTCGTGAGTTCCCCCAGGACCAATATCTATATGATGATATTTATGTTTGTTCTGTGTTTTAGTGTTAAATATATATATTTAAGTTGTATATTTGTGATTCCTCTGTTGTCCATAACACAAGTGCTATAAGCTACTTATCACGGAATCAATGTTAAAGATGTTTTGGAAATTTATTTATTTACTTTAAATTTCAAATGAATTGACAGATTTAAAATAATTGTAATCTTAAGTTATATAGTAAGTCAAGTCTTAACCCTCGTCAACTCTAATTCGACTCGAGAAATAACACATTATCGTAAGATTAATCAGATAATCTACGATTATTATATTACAATATATAGTACTTAAAGAAGACCTAGACACAGAACAGACATAAATATTGGTCTAGGATGCAGATCAAATCAATGACTCTAGATTTTACGCAGATTATAGGAATACTACTAAATGAGCTATCGGAACCGACAACGCCCTATAAATGTTAGAAACTTGTAAAGTTAGGAGTCTATAGTTTGTATACAAATGTTTATAGGTAAGTTTAAGTTATACAACGCTTACGCGTTATCTCACCATGCTTAGTTAGTTCAACAGAAATTATCGCATTAAAGCAACCAGTCGTATGCCTCCGATAAAATGGAGGAAGTAGTATATGAAATTATATGTTCTGACGTGATTAAAACTTACTTTGAAATTGTATGCTTCAAATTTACTACCTTACTTACCGAAATTTGTTTAATATTCTAGTTTGAAATATATCCTGTACATTAAACATTTGGTTTGACTACTGGATAGCTAATGGATCAGAGCATTCATTACGATTACCGAAAACAATGAAGAATCTCTCGTGGTGGAATAGGCAGCACCGTTATTTTGAAGTTACATTTCTGCGTATCATCATCATCATTACAGCCATTAGAAGTTTACTGCTGGACAAGCTGCTTCCCCAAGAATGTGAGAATTTTGCCCGTAATCGCCGCGCTTGGAGGTTGCTGCCCATCCCCACCCTGTGCATTTGAGCTATACTATCTCGGATATACCGCCTTCTGTCGGTTAAGATACTTAGTCGCTTCTTACGATCCCTGGTACAGTGGGAGATACTAATCTACACCGCCGGTTCCTCTCGGCGGTATATATATTTAACGATAAGGCCGCCTCTTGTACCTACTATACCGTGTTTTTTTATAATGTTCTTGAAAAATAAAGAGTATATTATTATTATTAAATATTCGTCTACATATAAGTTTATTTGACAAAATTGACCACCAACCAATACATAGCCCGCGTGATAATGCAGACGACCTTTAAATGAAATAACTAAGTAAAACTGCTTTCTTCGTAATTTTATTCCCCTTTACGACCATGGAATAATAACAAACATCAAACGTCACATGATCAACCGTTATCACCGATCATACCATAAATTTGTTATCACATTACTTGGTTTCAATCAACCGGATGAATGTTACCTGTGAGATCGAAAATTAGCTATCAGCATTCGACGGAATTAAGGACGCAACAGAATATCGATAAGAAATAAACAAGTCTAGGGTTGTGAGGATTTATATCGAAGGAGCAGATGTTAGTACTCCCACCTTGTGCACTAAAAGTCGTGGATTGAATCCCCATCAAGGGTAAACATATAAACTCGTATGGTGAATATTTGTGTTTGTTCTGTGTCTGGGTGATAAATAAGTTTTTTCGTATTGTATTTGCGATTCCTATGTTATATGAAGTTCCTACCTGTATTTAAACGGTTAGTCAAGGATAATTTTCTATCATAGTTTCTTTCTATCATAGTATGTATATTTAATATATTTTTCTATCGATCTTATTTACACCTCTTTATCTCATTCACCCTTTCCATCCAAAGGTTACCTGGAAGAATTCGCTATTTGCAATAATGTGGCCCATTGTACTTTATAATTACTATTATTTGTCATGTAATTTGATGTTTGTTGCACGTAAGCTACCCGCCCGATTTCGATTATTCTTTTAGGTTTAGAATGTTACATTTTTTCTGGGTAACTAACATAGGTAACTTATTTTACTAAAGAAATAGGGACCCTACTAAAATTTTAAAAATTCAGTTAAAGACATGAAAATTGTCATTAAATGGCTTTTATCGTATGGGCTGGGTAAACTAAGAATGATAGAACAAAAACCTCGCGCTACTATATTAAGAGAAATTATGTAACTTTCAGCACATTTTTTAAAGAAATCTTATCAATAACAATACTATGCCTAAAAGACCATTTGATTTATGTCTTTATATTAATTCTTATCAAAAATAACCAATAAGACTTTTTAATACTTGTAGACAGTTTTTTAAACGATTAAAATTCCATTCCCATTGCCAAGCCATTTTATCCAAAAGATACGTACATACATACATCACGCCTGTTACCCATCTGGGTAGGCAGAGACTATGGATCTCCACTTTTTCTTGTCTTAGCATAATATATGATTATTATCATCTTACATATTTAAAAGATATTACGAGTTTAAAAATGTTAATCTAAACAAAATATGTTGATCGTTGCCTGGGCGTGGGGAGTGCGATCTATATGGTGAAGAAAGGGGCACGGGACTATTTCTACATCTTACAAGACTTGACGCCATATGCAACATAAAAGATAGGGTGCTTTATCCTCAAGTGTTTTTTAAATATCTTAAACCGCCAGGTTTGCCTTCTCATGAACTGAAATTAAAGTAAATACTCCAATGATGCTATTGAAAATTTGAAGTCTGCCCAATATCTGTAACGTCATAGTACGGCATAAAATAAAAAAATCTTAAATAAAACCTATAAGATCTAGTAATATTACATATACTTATGGCGAGTTTCAACAGTGTTATGGCAATCTGTATAATAATTTGGCAGATAAAGTGAAGAGTAATTCCCGTTATCATGCACCAAAATAAATGAACTCACAGGGTATTTTTAACAACAGCCATCTACTCCAGAGCAGAATATATGTATTTTCGTAAGATTTTCGATTATTGGTTGGATTGTAGGTACAAGATTTTCAAGATTTTAATCAGTTTTAGCCAATCCATATTATATGTTTAACCCAAATGTTTAAATACTTAAAAATATTAAACGCCGAATTATGTTTAAGATAATATTCCCTAGAAAAAAAGAATTTCTATCAGATGTCAGGTGGGACCAAATGTTCAAGCCCCGTGCGAAACTGGGGCCTCTAGTGTAAATTATAAATATCGAATTAAGTTTCACTAGTGATTTAATACCTATCACTTCTGTTTTAATCTCTTAGTGCGATCGCATCAGGAATGAGGATCAGCATAATAACTACAATTACGTACACCGGCCGATTAAGAAATAAAAGTTGCCGCTATTCTATGTGCTATATGCCATATCAATAGCCATGAATAGGGTATATAGCACATAGAAATAGCTCCAAAGTACTGGAATATAGATCACACGTCGGCAAACATAGCGTAAGACATCCACCCTCAAGGTCGCACCCACGATCGTTCTGAAAAGAACCGCAGGACCGCGCTGGATGCAGGTCGCATAGAACCGTATAAAAATTGGAATTGAAAACTATTGTGTAGGTTCAAACAATGGACATTTTACGGCTGATTGTTGATTAAGGTTGGTAAATGAGGTTAAAAGATCTTTAATAGAAAGAGTAAAGTTATATACGCGCACGTTTTTCCTATTATGAAAGAGTTAGTCTCTATGTCGTCTGCACCTATTTCTACAGCCAAATAGCAGTTTTCGCATTGCTGTGTTCCGATTTGAAAGGTGAGAGAAGCAGTGAAATTTTGGAGAAATGTGATATTGTATCTTCAGATCACCAGGTTGGCGACTAGTGATATCTTCGTGATGACTGTAGGCTACGGTCACGTTTGTCATCAAGCGGATCGTATGCTTGTTTACTGACTTCACAAAATAAAACAATAAATACCACTCTTTCTTTTTAAATTGAAGGTTTGAAACGAATGGAATATGAATCAAGCCATTGATATCTCTCGATAGGTGCAGGTGAAGATAGATTCCCCGCACTGCCCGAAGCACGTTTCCATGTCAATTGATTCGGTTCGGATTGGGTTGGAACTTTGTGTGATTTCCGCCGGCGTCTGATTACACTCGCATGGTATGGCGTTGCTGAGTGCCATATATTGTAATATATATTTGTAGATTTATATAGATCCTAGCTGTCTCTATAAAATTATCGAATTACTAAAACAACTATTAAAAAATAGGGGTTTCACTTAAGAGTATGATAAAGAGATTGTAGCTAACTCTTAGACCTATAGAATATGCATATAAAATTTCATAAGAATCGGTTAAGCCGTTTCGGAGGAGTATTACCAACACTGTGACACGAGAATATTATATATTAGCCAATCACATCACAATTCCCAATCACAAAAGCTACGTTCTGTCATTGCCAATATGCTTGCCTAGCGCGATAATTATGGGCATATCCCCCCGTTTTGGGGAGGCCTATATCTAACAGTCGAGTTACAATGGCTGGTAAGAAAATAATGATTTAAATATGCCAAGTAGGCATTACAAATTAACTTCATTTATTACATCATAACTTTAGTGCGCTCAGCATTGAGCCTTTCATGTATGTATTATAATATTTAGACCAAAAAATCATCTAAATGACATCATCTCTGCAACTCCGCACCGAACCCTAATTTGTGATTGTTAGCAATAACAATCAGCTATGATTATTTCAGTTTAAATTTTATTAACCACTCGCTTTATATCTTTTGTACAAGAAACACATTACACGCACTAGTGTCTGAAACTAAGTTTTATTTATTTCGTCAACTCCTAAAAGAAGAAACCTTTTCACTTCGGTATATCCAGGTCACTCGTGTATAAATATATAACAAAAGGACACATTTTTACTGCAAAACATTACGAAAATCGCACAAATCTCGTATTACTACATAATTATGATACAATAGCGGCTCTACTACAATAGTTAAAATAAATAAAACATCGTAATGGACGCGTACTAATATTATACGCAACATAATGTAATATTTTTTGTTACATTATGTAAAATATTACGTGTATTGCCAGTGGTATAATTTTAATAACAATAAAAAAGCTTTATTAAGCTTGAGCAAGAAGTTTAAAGAATCAAGAATGGAATCAGGAAACATTTAAGCTATGCCGTCTCGGATGGATATACTGCCATCAGTAAGCTTTGATACTTTAGTCACCCCTCGAGACACCGCTTACAAAGGACTATTCTACTCTGCTATTCTAATTTTTTATTGCTTATATTAATACTAGCTGTGACGGAAGTTCTTTATATAATGCCAACGGACGTATATATATAAAATTACATTTACTTTTGTTTTTAGTGATCTAACCCACGACCCACGTGCATGAGATAGGATCCCTACCATTTGCGCTATCAGGCCCGTCGAATCATTAATACATACAAATTTATACAATTAAAATTATATATGTTTTATTTATTCAAATCTCTTAGTTTGTGGCATAAATGTTGGGATCGAATGGAATGGTCATTCAGAGGAATTTCTTTTCTCTTAAACACGATACTGGATTCCAGTATGGGGTTTATAATGAAATTTACCTTTTTACTTTTCAATAACTTGGTAACAGTAACCAAATGAAATAATGGTGGAACAAGAAATGTTAAGTTGAATGTGTATACGTAAAATAATATTATAGTATGGGTGAAGAACACCTTAACTAAGCAAGAGAGTAATTATGTTAAAAGATCATTATTAATATAGGCTGTATGCCTAATTTCCTTGTGGTTTTAATTATTACTAATACTCAGTTTGTCATTGTTTTTAGACTATTATCTGTTTCCTCATAGATACCAATAAAATCCTTATTTCACACTAAAACTACTCAACCGATTTAAATGCAAGATAGTATGAAAGGGATTAAATAACAATAAAGAATTGAGTATAAAAGTTTGTATTGAAATATCTGTGGGGGTATTGTGGTATTATGGTACCCAAAGACACTGTTCCACGCGAACGGTGTCGCGGTTTTACGATGTAAACTCAATAATAAAACTACTATTTTAACGGTTTTAAAACGCGGTATATTTTTATTTAGCTTTAATATTTTTTGTTCGTTGGGTTTTTAAGATTGTAGACTGAACACTTATTTACTCTTGCAGTGTTTGTTAACATTTTTCTTATATCCTGTATATGAAAACGCAGAATTGGCAAGCGGACACACTTAAGCGTAACATATTCCTTTATTTTTGCTTAATAAATAAAATAAATTGGGTGTTTTATAAGGTCCTTATCCAACCGTTTTATTATCGTAGTTATTTTCAGAGATATCCGCTAACAAAGGAATCGCATTACGAAGGATACTAGACCTTAGCGTATTGGCAATAAGAGTAAGTACGCTTTCGTCATATAGTAGGGCTGTCACTCCTTAAATTTGGCTTCCCATTACTGGAATTATTTATTTGTTTTCCGCTTCAAATACACACCAAAGATAAGTGAGGAGTAGACAAGACAAGCAGTAGAATGAATATAGAATGTACAGTCATAGAAGAAATTGTATTAAAACAGCAGTTTTTTTTGAAGATCGTTATAGCGCAGTTATATTCATCATTCTCATCAGTCATTGGAAGTTAGCCGGTGGACATAGACTTTCCTAAGAAAGAGAGAATTTGGGTCCTTATTTTTGCGCTGGGCAAGTGCGTAGAAATTGCAGAGCGTAGATTTCATGGCGGGGACCCTGCTGCCATCACCGCCTTATGCATTTGAGCTTCACAGCTTCTGATGAATATACCACCATCTTTCAGTTTTAGTTTATAAACACCTGGTACAAGGGTAAATACTATTCTAATCTGCCGGTACTTAAAGACACAAGGTAAGCGGTATATCAGCTATTACAAATCAAAATTGCGTAACCAATCATGATATTAAGTACGATTGTATAAGTAAACATTGGCTCGTAAGCAATGTTTACTAATATTGGATATTGGTATCTTGGATATTGTTTTCTTACTTTCAAAACACTAAATAAAAATATTGATTTTAAAATAGATGTAAATAGTATGTGTAAGTTTTAAATTGATATTACATTTTTTCTATACATTTTTTTCCTCCATTTCCCCGAAAATTAGTAAATAGTAGACAACCGGAGATCGGACGGGCCCAATGGCGCTGGTGGTAGCGATCCCATCTTGTGCACTAATGTTCGTGGGTTTGATCCCCACACAGGAAAAATATTTATATGAAGATATTTGTTTGTTTGTATCTGTGTAGTCAATATAAAATGCATTTAAGTATTATATAAATGATTTTTCTAATGTCTGATATGTAACACAAGTGCTTTAACCGACTTATCAGTAATGTATGTGAATTTAATAATTAAAAAAGAAAACAATTTTTTTCGATGCTGACATATTCGGTTTTCTAATATTTATTAACCTTTTCTTATAAGTGTGCCTGCCATATCGATCCCAACCTTCGCATTGCCGTTGCTTTATGGTCTGTAATGGATTACCCGGACGGAAAAATAGATGACCTACTTCTGACCATTTCTTAATATGCCTTTGCCGTTGGTAATATTACACTTAAAATAGACCTTATACAAAGGTCGAATACATAAGTATCTCACTTTTATATCACACATATCTACCGCCAAATACTAGTGTTTGCATTGCTGTTTTACGGCTTAAAGGGAGTGAGAGGCAGTAAAATTACTGGTTAATGTGGCATAATATCTTAAAATCACCCTGTAATATTACGAAAGTCTATTTAAAAACGCGTTAATTATCAAGAGTAGCATTTTTATTGATATATTGCTGATGAGGGTTGTATAAGATTAGGGTTTAAAAAAATTATATTGAAAATATGTTTTTCATACAAACTCCAATATGTATTAAAAATTTCGTCCTAAAACCATACTTATATTTTGGAATATTTTATATTGCTCTATCTAAATCATAAGACAGTGTCAGGCCATTTTGAATTCTGTATATAATATGAAAATCCGAATTAACGTTAGTTATTTTTAACGCGCCATTAACTGATCGATTCTTACGTACACGCTTGAGTTAAACAAAACTTTGGTCCAAGTAATAAAATTACATAGATACACATATAATAATTTCTACTTATTAGCCTTCGAGTTGAAAAATGATTAGGAAAATTTGCAAGTCATCATTATCATAGCATCCGTAAAACGTCTACTGCTGAATACAGAGCTACCTTGCGATGGGAATGCTTCCGCCTATTTCCACCATTTCCTTTTATATTTGAGCTATATTGTTTCGGATAGATGTCCAAATTTGTCTATAATTCCGCCATCTGTCGATTCGAAACCTCAATCGCCTTGTAATGCACTTGGTAAAAGGGGATATACTATTTTACTCTGCCTGTTCAAATTGTTCGCAAATTTGCTTGGAATACATAAATAAATATTTATGTATTCCAAGTATATAAGTAATATTCTATGTTCGACTACCTCGAATACCTCAAAAACAGTTACATAACGATTGCTGCGCCCTCTACTTGTTTACGTTTATAATCTTTGCCTCATAATAGACCCTTGTGTTTCCACGTTTCACTGTCAAAGGAAGGAATTACTCGGTCTTACGTTCAGGGAAAATAAACGGAATGGTGCTTAATTGAGGCGGATGATTCCCGCACAACTCGGTTGCTTCACAAATATGCGGTTAATGATTTTTATTTTTAATGTGCTATGGGATAGCAACGTACATAGCGACGAATTCAGAGTATATATATATATATAATCGCATAAGTTCAGCTTAATAGTTAAGCCCAATGATAACACGATATTTCATTTCTAACGCTGCAGTAAACATTTTATACCGTGTATTTTTTAAACTAAATCTATTTTGCTTCAACTAAATGTATAAGCAATTAGTTTTAAAATGGTTTCTTAAAACGTGAGCAATGTTTTCCAAAGTTTTCAAATGTTTTCCAATTGTTACAAAGTGTCAACATTTTGACTTACACGGTGTTAGAACTTAAACGACGATATATATATATATATATAAGCTAAGCTTTGCCTTGTACCAGCAGAGAATAATAAAGCGTCACATCAGCCTATATACGTTCGTAATATGAATAGCGTTTGCCGATCATATGACAAGAACATATTGTGTCACCATACCTAGTAACTCTACTACCTCTCTCACCCTTGAAACCCAAACTGCAATGCAAACATTGGTATTTTTGTAGTAGAAATTAATATTTATAATATTAAATATTACGGATACTTGCAAAATTAAACCAATGCATCGTTTGAAATATTTTCAAAATATGAGTATTTACGGTGTTTTAATTAAATACCATCATTTAACGAAATTTATGTAGGTAAATTAGCAATTTAAAATATTTAGTTTCACATATATTTTAAATAACTGAACAATGAACTTTCGTACTATTTTAATTTGAATTTGACTCAGATTGAAAGGAAATGTACGGTTTTCTATGGTATTCTTTTTGCATCTCGAGTTTTTTGACGTCAATTTTGACGCATCAAATAAAAGAAAAATAATGATATCATAATTATAATGATAAATATATTTTACCCACGAATTTTCACAAGTTCACGAAAACAAACCCGCGACGGGTTTGAATGTTTCGAACGAGTAAAGTATAAACATAATGCTCGGGCAGTGTGACAAATGCCTAATATTGAGTGCAATTTGATAATATTTATTCAAATAATTAAGTTATCTAGGCATTATACATATTGTCCATTACCTCATTGGCAGAGTAATAAAACCATGTTTAATACATCCAACCAATTCGTAGGGTTTCCTATTGTTAAACAAAAAAATGTGCGACAGAGGATCATTTTACAAACAAGCCTATAAATCTAATCGTTTAACAAGTATTCATTTCACAAAGCTATTATTTTAAAAATAATCATTTGACATTACACAGGATTTACATATGCTTTTACTTAAGAAACTTTTCAACTAATAAAATATTATTTTTCGTTGTAGTTGTAGTTTTTACCAAACGTAACCAGCCATTTTGTTTCAATTGATTCTACACAAATTATTTTGTGAAATAATGTTCTGATTTCATGGATATGTTTTTGGTCGATAGGTTATCATCATACTAGCCATTGGAAGTCTACTGCTGGACATAAGGCTCTCCAAGAAAAGAGGTATTTTGCCCATTATTGCCGCGCTGGGCAAGCGCGTTGGCAATCGCAGAGCGCAGCTATCGCGACGGGGATGCTGCTGCCCATTCCCGACCTATGTATTTCAGCTGAAGTGATTCGAATGGATATAGCGCTACTCGTCGGTTCTGGTACCTTAGTCGCCTCTTACGACACCTGGTGCAGTGGGAGGTACTATTCTATTCTGCCGGTACCTCACGGCACATAGATCAAACTTAGCCTTCATTATCAAATTGTCCAACTATTAAGTAGCAATATAATAAACACCGTGAATTAGAAAAATAATGTAGTTTAGAAAAAATTGCTACTAACTAACCACTAAGCCAGATAGAGCAAGACATTATTCATAATAATCGGACATTACGGGCCCGATGGTGCAGATCGTAGTGACCAACACTTTTACGCCAAAGGTCCAAAGGACCCACCCAGGACAAATAGATTAGTATGCTTTGTAATACCTTTAGATTAATGATAGTAAATTAAATATTTAGCAATAGACATGTCAGTTGTTTCGCCTGTTCACTGTCAGCAAATCTTCGCGAGCCTCTCAAATCATCATCATCATACTAGCCATTAGAAGTCTACTGCTAGACATAGATATGTCCAAGAAAGCGGAAATTTGGCGCCTAATTTCTTGCTTGTAGCTTTTGTGATAAGAATGCTGCTGCCCATTCCCGCCCTGTAGATTTAAAGACAGAAGGACACTGTCTCGGATGGATATACTGCCATTTGTCGCTGTCTTATGACACTTGATACAAAGGGAGGTACTTTTCTACTCTACCGGTACTCTACGGTCCCACAGATAAGTACCTTTAAACCTTAAAACTGCATTGGATAAACAAAGAGAAACCTTTATTTGTGACTAACCAAGAAAACAAAAACAAGAGCGCTTTCCGGAAAAGAAAATTATGCCTAAATTTATTTATCTAAATATTTGCTATTTAAATTATTTACAACATTTGGTGCAGCTGTATCTAATCCACTCAATTAAAATACACTAACATTGAAAACACAACAGATTGAATATGTCGACACATATAAATTGTTAGCATAGTATGTTTATGCTATTTATTTGTTTACTAATAGTCGCACGGTGGTTAAAATTCAACCTTACTTGAATAAATTTGTAAGTTCGAACTCAATTTTATTACTCTTTATTGACATTCATAATACCAACCATTAGATGTCCACTGCTGGATATTGACCTTTCTAAGAAAAGGGGAATTTTGCCCATAATTATGTCAAATTACATGGATGCTGCTGTCCATCCCCGCCATGTGCATTTGAGCTGATTCGGATGGATATACAGACATCTATCGATTCTAGTACCTCAGTTAATTTACGACTTCTGATACAGGGGGAGGTACTACTCAACTCTGTCGGTACCTCACGGCTTCTATTGTCATTAGAAGTAGCAAAATTTAAACATTCAATAATATCATATAGAATATAATCACTTAATAAATAGACAAAAAATATTTACTTTATATGTGTAATGTTTATTTATATTAGTTTTCAATGCATTTTATATTTTTCCCTATATCCACTTTAATTGTATAAAATGTTATCTTCATCTGTTTGTGCAATTTCTCTTAAGAAAGGGAACAAAGTTCTGTTTCACTAATTAATACATAGATATAAAAGGAGTCTAGTTAACTTACAATATTATAAATGTCACGTTTCTCTTGTACAAAATTGACAATAATATCTCCATTGGAAATATGAACCGCGCCGATCGATCAGCAACATCAAAGGAACGTCGCCTCTATTAACCATTACGTTCTATGTCACTGCACTCAAAATACTTTAATAACGAAAGTACCTAGCGAATCCAATTATTCTAATCAAATTATGTAACAGTTCGCTTATAAATCATAAAGCACATTTTGGCTCGCACATTATTAATAAATGTCACTTGTATATTACACACCCGTGGCTCTAGTGAATGGAAATTTAATTTACCTAAATACCACGACATCCACACAGACTTTGTTTCTCAAACTGTAGTGTACGTTCAAATTAAAGATATATAAGAGACGTACTAACTTGACAGACATTGTATTGTCTTAACTATAATCGATTTAGTAGTTTTGAAGATCATTCCAGACAAACAACATGAAACGAAAATTGTATGTTTCTATTTTTGGACATCAAAATTATGACACAGCAATTAAGTCACTATAAAATCGAAAAGTCGAAGGTATATGTAAATAATTTATATATGAATAAATGTTGCCGTGGGATTCAATAGTTCCTTCATCTAGACCCGGTGTGAGTCATCATTATACCAGCCAGCCACTGAAGTCCATTATTGGTCATAGGCCTCTCCAAGAAAGGAGGTTAATATGCGCTGCTTTCACGACTGGGATGTTGCTGCCAATCCCCAGCCTGTACATTTGAGCTGCGCTGTTTCTAATGGATATAGCGCCATCTGTCGGTTCAGGTAAGTACCTTAGCTTGGTGTCACCTCTTACGACACCTGGTGCAGTGAAAGGAATTATTATAATCTGCAAATTTGTAAAACTGCAATAATTTTCTCGGCAACAAGTATAAGGAGTACAAAGTTTTCTAGTATAAAGTATTTATAGTATAAAAAATTTACTAAATACTTGCTAGACAACCGATCGTAGCAAATGGACATACTCTGTGGAATTGTGTGGGTTCCTTATTAACTGTAAAACCTTAATAACCTGGAACTTAGTCCGAAAGTCGTTTTGTTAACGCTTTTTTATTTTAAAATAGATTTTGTTTACAATTTAATTTAACTACGAATTACGTTTTAATATATTTCTAATATATTTTATCAATACATCGGACTGCCGTATCACATTTTCATCGTTTACGTCCATCCAAAGGTTGCCTGGAAGAAATAGCTCTGAGCGATAAGGCCGCCAATGGTATTATAATTTGAAACTTTAAATTTTCTTCATGTAACTTTCCGTGTGCAATTAGTGTATATTTTTATTATATTTTTGAAAGATTTTTTCATTATACTGATAAATATTCTATTCAACTAACCTGTAGAAAAAATCGTTTCTCTGATTTAAGTTTTAAATACTAACAATTTTAATTTCTTTGCAATATAGAAATTCTTTAAACTTTTCATCACCATCATCATCATACCAGCCATTAAAGTCCACTGTTGGACTAAGGCTTTCCCAAGAAAGGAATAATGTTGCCCATAATTGCCGCGCTGGGCAAGCGTGTCTGCAATCGCAGAGCGCAGCTTACGCGACGGGGAACCTGCTGCCCATCCCCACCCTGCACATTTGAGCTGCACTGTTTCTAATGGATATACCGCCATCTGTCGGTTCTGGTACTTTAATCGCCTCTTACGAAACCTGCTACAGGGGAAGATACTATTCTACTCTGCCGGTAATTCACGGCTAGTCAAAAAGTTAAAATTGTTACTTGTTACAAAAACAGATACTCCCAAGTTTGAGAACCACAGGCCAGGCTGTATTGTCGAAAATCACTCGTGATATCTAAAAGGCTTATTATTAAGAGACTATAGAGTTTGGTTCTAAAAGTTAATAAATATTCATGCAGTAAGTTAACTATAATATTTAATAATAATATTTATTGATAATATATAAATAATAAATATAAAAATTAGACTAAGTTACTTCTTATAATATTAGCTATCTGCCAGTAAAAGTCTCGTTAAAAGCGTCTAGCTGTTTTAGAGAGAGCCAGTACAAACAAACAAACAGAAACAAAAATGTAAAAAGCAAAATCAACCGCGTTTTAAGGCCGTAAAAGTGTAGCTTTATTAAAAAATGTATAAAATGTTTTTACCTAAGTTAGACCATATATACTTTATTATCACCATCATAATAACAACTATTGAAAGTCCACTGCTGGACGTAGGCTTCCCCAAAAAGTGGGGATTTTACCGATAAATAGGTATGCTAACGCCCATCCCTACCTTTTGAATTCTAGCTACACTGTTACGGATGAATATACCGCCATCTGTCGTTCCTGGTACCTCAGTCACCTCTTACGACACCTGGTACAGAGGAAGTACTATTGTATTGTATAATGTTGTCCTGTCTTAACTATACTTATACTTATGTTTATCATGAAAGAAACTTTGCGAGAAGAGAAAGATTATAAATTAAGATAAACGTATTTTTCAAAAAAAAATTTCATCCCAAGCAAACTTCGTGACTCTTTTCGTGACGCGCAACTACGCTCTGCGATTGTCACTACGATCACCCACTGCGGTAGTTCTATGCAAATTTCTTTCTTTTTTTGATGAGGCCTATATATACCACTATATATATCCACTGCTGGATATTCTATAGCTGCTACAATGATACTTCCGATGATGATCTATCATCGTCACTGAACTTGACCAATAGCACTATGATAGGTTACATAACAAATGAACTTCGCGTCTGAAGCCCAAACGTATTTGTTTCATCAAAGGCTAAGCAGGGTATTTGTACTCAAATAGATGTACTGCCCTGTAGATTCGTGTTTCCGAACAGGAACATAGTGATGTGTGTATGCGGGCCCCAACTAGCTGTGAGAGCAAATGGTCTGCAGCCCTTTACGTCGTACGACTTCGTAAAGATGTTCTAATATAAATATTTATTGTAAAGACCAGAGGAACACTACGAATAGGCTTGACAAGTGTATTAAGATTTGATGTCAAATAATGGCAGTGCATTCCATATAGAAAAGAATCAAGTACGAGCTAAATCATGTCCTAAATAATATTTAAAATAAAAAAATATTATGTTATATGAATCTTACTCAGAGAGACTATCTAGGAGATAACTACATTATTACAAAATTAGATAACATCATAATTACTCACATATATAATTTTTGTCAAGGAAAGGTATCGAACACACGACCTAATAAAAACCCACGACAAAAATCAATAGTGAAATTTCCAAAGAAACGACAAAGAAGCATGCAATTTTGTTTTTCAACGGATTAAATTAATAATAGAGAGACTGTTCTCAAATATTAGCTGTATAAACTCGATTTGTGATATTTCTATGAAGCTAATAATCACAGAAGACAGAAACTACGGAATAAATTATAAAGAAACTAAACATAAGTATATAACAGGCTATGAATTCCCACAACATCTCATACATTGACCTCACTCCATGATAAGTCGTTTAAAGCGCTTATAATACATACAGTTATAGCACACAATAAAGGAATCTTAATTATACTACAAACTAAAACAGAAAATTTCATTCAATATTCAAATGAAAAACAATATTACGCAAATTGTGAATATCTGTAACGAAAGTAAAAGTGAAATGTACACAGCATTCCGGTTTTAGACGTGTTTAATATGGTGTACCCCAAGGAAGCATATTGGGTCCGCTTTCATTTCCTTTTTATTTTTTTTCATTTTTCATTTCCTTATTATATTAATGACTTGCCTACTACAACTGATAACCAAATGACTCTATTTGCTAAAGATGGCACAGTATTGTTAAATAATATAAGACCTGTATTTATAATAACTTGGTTAAATAATAATAATTTAATAATAAGTATTTACATAATTAAATTAATGTATTTTAAACATGACATGTATTTAAATGTAGATTGTGATAGTGTTAATCCTTGTTAGTAATACTATTGAACTCAATAGCTCTCGTTATCCATAATTAATTAAGAGTAACGACAGTTATTGGGTAACGACGGACATTAAACGCCCGTTAGGTATACAGATGACACTTAAATGTACTATTTCTTAAAAACCGTATAAGCAGTATTGACAATAAAGATTCGATTGATTGATTGACTACATAAATACATATATTTAACACTTAAACACAGAACGAATACAAATATTATTATATAAATATTTGTCCTGCGTAGGGATCTAACTCACGACATTTAACGCTCAAGGTAGGGTCACTACCATCTACGACAACGTGCCCGTTGACGTTTGATGGGCCATAGTGCAAAAAATGCTGAACATAATTACGTACGCCCATAAAGAGCTTTAGTACCTACATAATTCTAAAAGGCAGACAAGTCATTATCATTTTAGGCCTTCCCAATGGCGGAAATCACACATAATTGCCGCGCTAGGTAAGCGTGGTGGTAATCGAATAGTGTAGTTTCACGACAGGAATGCTGCTGCCCATTCCCGTCCTGTTGCATTTGAGGTACACTATTTTGCATGGATATACCGCAATTTGTCGATTACTGTACCTAAGTCGCCTCTTACGACCCCTCATTCGGTGGGAGGTACTATTCTACTATGCTGGTACGCTGCTACTACACGGCCAATTATGTAAAGTGTAACATTATTTATCGTATATTTATTTACTTATCATCAAATTGCGTTCCTTACATTGAAATATATTTTATGCTAGCCAGATGTATATGTTACAACCGGATATGAAGTGTAAGAATGCTTTAATATAATACTTTAAAAGATCGTACATTGTAAAGGTCAATTAATGTATTTGGATACCAAACGCCAATGTTCAGTTGATGGATTCTATCAACACTAGTACCTGTGATAACTCGAGACAGAGATTTCCAATTGGATGTTCAATTCAATTTCAATTGTCATTCTGCTCGGATATATTAATAGACATTACCATAGTATCTTAACATCAAAGAGTATATAGCTAAGTTCAAGAAGAATAAACGGATCAGACAAATATATATAGTAATAATAATATATAAAAAATATCACATATGTTGACTTGACTCCATCAGATAACAGAGAAATCACAAATATAATACTTAAATAAACACACCTAACATACAGACACTGAAAAAATACAAATATCATCATACAAATATTTTTCTTTGGTGGGAATCGTACCCGGGGCCTTAGGCGCACAAGATAGGATCACTACCATCTCTGCATCGGGCCCATCAACATTGAAAGGTCAATACTGAACATAGGCCTGACTAAGAACAAGAGAATTTTGCCCATAACTGCCGCGCTGAGTTGGGCTAGGAACCTGCGCTCTGTGATTGCCAATACGCTTGCGTATTGGTTTGAGTTTGTACAAAATATTATTTTACTGTCCTACTTCTATATAAATTACAAAATACATTTATTACCTTAAAAATTAAGCGTCTGTAGATTCTACTAACAACCGACCAAACTGACTACCAACTATAGATATAAAAAAACGTGTAATATCTGACGATATGTGATAAAAGGTGCAATATGGTCAGTCAATATAAAATGGTTACTGTAAAATGCTAAAATTAAAAAAAAATATGTAGATTTCAATATTATGGATAAAAAATCATTCTAAATTCGGTTCGATTTATTAGTAACTTTTAAATTACGTTTAATCGTATACTAATCTTTAATTGTGATTTATTTATTTCAGGTATTATTTTTTTGAACACAGTAATTTGATTTTGTTACTGACATTGATGAGTCATTTTGGGTTAGTTTACCGTAGGTACTATCATGTATCCAAAGTACAAGAAAAAATGTCTAAACCCAATGTATATATATATGTAATGCAATCTCATATCAAAAGGCCGCCAAACGGTAAGCATCGCAAAACATGAGATTTCATAGGTTTTTTCTTGCAAAAGTATATAATAGATAGTTATTAAAAAAAACAATTTATTTTATATTCAATGGAAAAAATCTAATGGTTGTTTTTCTATAACTTCTTGCCTAATAGAGCGGAAACAAAAACTTAATACTTCAGTATTGTTTACTTCTTACGACCAACAAGATGAATCTACGGACTTTAAATTAGACGGAAAACGTCACATTTTTTAAATTAGTAATTAATATGTGCACAATATATAAAACAGCCTGCGAATATGTGAGTTGACCGTGAATATAATTTTGTATGAGGAAGGCTTCTAAAAAGTCGTCTGAATTGGTACCTCATTTTCACCTTTTTCTATCGCCAAAGAGCAGTGTTCGCATTGTTGTGTTCCGGTTTGAAGAGGCAGTGAAATTAATGAGTTAATTAAAAAAAACTTTTTATGCATAGTCTTAATTCAACTTAATTATTATAACGAAGAAAGGTTTGGATACTAATAGGTACTTGTTAGTAGTGGGTCGTATGCCTGTCTGTCAGTCATTGGTTATTTTATAGGTATCTGCTATCACTTAGTACACTTAGTGAAGGGGAAATGATAGCTAGCGAAGTACAACAAGGAAAATAAACGAAGAGCAATTTGCGGTAACTGAATACCCGGCCGCTGGAAATGATGGAGCACTCAGCTGCGTATACCGAGTTTACAATCAAAAGGACAAAAGTTATAGTATATATATATATATATAGTTAAGCAATAGGGTTATATTAGCTGACAAAGAGGAATAACACTTTTAACTAAATTCATATATTAAATATCTCATATATTATATCAGCTGTTGGAAATCATCATCGCCATAATAAACGAAGAACGTCTACTACTGGTTATATATCTTACCATGAAACGAGGTATTTACCCATAATCGTCGCGCTGATCATATGTGGTAGGAAATCGGTTCCGGTACTTCAGTCGCCCTTTATAAAACGAGGTGCACTACGCTACTAATATCTCTCCTGAACATCGAAAATTAAATTTTTTATTACTATGATAGCTTGCACCGCAATACTACGGTTAGCTATATCATCCTTGTAACGTCCGGAGATTAATTTACGAATGTAGACCCAGGAATTAGTTTGAGGACTTTATGGCTTTGTCGGTCATCGGCTCTGTGTTCTGTCTTATCGATTGCTACGTAAAATAGTGCAATCATATATCTTTTTATTTGTCAGTTCTTCCGAAAATAGAAAGATTTTATTACGATTTTTCACAGATAAAATACTTATTTTATAGACTTGGGCTGAACGTAATATTAACTTTGTATCCGCTTAAAAATTGTGTTCATGATATGTTAGCGAAAGTCAAAATCAAATGAAAAAGGTCGTGAAGCACACCTCATTGGTTTATATTATTAATTCACCAGCTAATAAGCTATTTATTGTATAAAGAAATAAAACAACCCTGCTCATGCTTCAAACTTCTGCATTCTAGTAATTTAGAATTAAAATAAAACGTAGGGTACCTGCGGAGTAGAATATCTCTGTTTGTACCGGAAATCGTGAAAGGCGATTAAGGTATACCGATAGATGGCGGTAAATCCCAATAAAATAGTAGCTTAAATGTAAGGCAGAGGGGGGGGGGAGGAGGCAGTAGCATTAACGTCGCAAAGTTCTGCTCTGCGACATGCTTTTTTGGACAAGCCTATGTCCAAGAGGAAATTTCCTGCGGCTTAGATAATGAATCTTAAAATAATGAATAATTGCTACTTTAGATTTTCACTAAATATATATATATATATATATAAAGGGTAAAGCTGAGTAAATGACATATCAACGACGGGGCTATACTATTAGAAAGTAGTGGAGCAATATGAAATGATTTTTGGTATTTCAAGATGATAAAACGGGGGTGCAAAGATAGTTTGAAACTACATCGAAATAACTTACCAAACTGAATTTTTGAAGTTATTCAAATGAAATCTAATTAAAAGGAATTTTTTGAAATTCATTAAGTACTAGTTATTTTTTTTAAATCATCCCATAAAAGGGCTTTAATGGAGGTGCAATGACAGTAAGAAATGCTTTGTTGAAACCGTAGGGCGTTATAAGTGGATAGGAAAACAAAATGAATAAGTATTCAATGTTACTAGAGAACAAATCATTTAAATGGCTGACCTTATTTTATGAGACCGCGCTTCTACTGGTCAGCGCTATTTTACAAAACAAACAGTGGTGGCGGCCGTGACGTCACGCGACATCTGCCGGGGTGTCCGCAAACAACTCGCTGCTATTTAGAATGCAAATGGAAGCGTCCGAATGAAAAGTAGCACCAGTAACTCAAATCTGTAAAATTCTTTAAATTACCATGAAGAGTTTACTATGTAGTACCGCAAATATCAAATTAAAAAATAATTACGAAATTTATAGGTAGAGATAACTGAGATTAAAATGTAATAAATTTGAATTTATGTGATTAACATTTGTTGTTAACATCGTAATTAACATTTGTTTTGTGTCTATTTTTATATAATAATATAATTATGTCATATAATATAAATACATTTATATAAAAAAAATTACATCTCATACGGTGTCCTCACTCCAGGATGAGTATAGAAAAAAATCAATCATACATACATATAGATAAAAATAAAAAAAAGTATATTTTATGTTTTGTAAATAACATTTTGTTTATATATATAGATATATACCTATATAGACATATAACAGAACCTCATATATTTTGT
>JACJUM010004390.1:16984241-16996061 GCA_020976665.1 Heortia vitessoides
TATGCTGTGTCGTAACCTCAATTTTTTTAGTTCACGACCGTCATAATGACGACATTAGACGAGTACGACATAGTTTACATTGCGAAAGGAAAGGCAAGACGTTAATTTGTTTAAACGTTCCGTTTTCTTTCAACAGCTCAAAGGAAAGTGGCGGAATTTAATTTCGGAAAATGCTTTCCAGGAAATGATGGGATAAATGTTGTTTTGCTTGCTAGAATAGCAATGATAGAAATAGAAATTGCAATTTCGGAACAATAACCCTATACTTTATATTAATATGGATACGCCTGCGTTTTGTAAGAGAAAAATACTCTAAATATTTCTTATTACATTTTTATCAAGAATTTCAGTATAAAATAGCAGCGCAGATAGTAGTAATCCTAACCTGACCTTGTACGTCAGGGGTCGAAGGTTCGGTTCCAATCTAGAGCAAATATTTAAATGACGTTATTTATGTTTATTCTATGTCTGGGTGTTAAATATATGTATTTAAGTAGTATATTTGTGATTGCTCTGTTGTCTGGCGTCCGTAACACGAGTGCTTTATGCGATTTACCACGGAGTCAGGTCAATGAATAAGATGTTGTAGGAATTTATTTACAATCCATAATTCATCACATCAGACTTGCTTTCAATTTTTTATTACTGGACTACTCAGTTATTCCACTACCACTGGAGGGATTGGTAAGGCTGCTGATTAATACGCGACTCGGTAAGGCCAGTTATTTCGCTATTTGCAAAAAAGGAGTGCTGAGTTACCTCGGCTGCACTAGTGCGGTATTATCACAAAGGGCAGAGACTGCACGCGTTCATTGTATCCACAAGTAATGGATTACAGGATATAACGTATCGTAAATTAAAAACCGATTAAAATTAAAATTAAAGACAGCGATTCAATAAGGCTTTTATAAAGCTATTGTTTTCATGCTATAAATTAGGTTACCTAAATTAATTCTTACGCAAACATTTAGAATTAATAAAGATTTGACTTATACCTAAAGACTATTTAGACATTTGTATGATCCTAAAATGTGGTTTTAGGCTATAAAATCTACAAAACAAAGCATGAAACTTAGGGTTCAAACTTATTTATCCATGATTTATTATCGAATAAGTTTTCGAGCCTCGAATTTAAATGAAGAAACTTTTTAATGAAGATTTTCAATATGTTATTTAAATAACTTAGTACTTAGGCAGAAATTGCGAAATATTGTATAGTTATTAAATAATACATATATACAAAAGATAGTCCTCAAAAGTCAAACACAAAGTGATAAATATTTTGTATCACGACTGGCGCATTCTACCTTTACTGACTAGTTTCGGTATATACAGACTACAACTTGTTTATCAATAAAGTGTATGAACTAAGGCATACCAGAAACTAATAGAATTAATATCAGTAAATTATGTACCTTACACTTACAAGACGTAAACCTCATACAAAGGTTGTTTTGCATTGGTACCTCACTCTTGCCTATTTATACTGCCATATATTCACATTGCTCTGTTCCGGTTTGAAAGGTGAAAGAGTCAAGTCAAGAAATTACTAGGTTGTGTGACATAATGTCTTTAAATCACAAGGTTCGCCATATTGGCAAAGTACAGGAAAAGCTTACAATCTCATCCAAATCTGTTTTCAGGTATGCTGTTGTAGTCAAATTCGATTAGTAGACTCAGAGAGCCTACGTGCTAACTCCTTAGGGGGACTAGGCACAGAGGCTCCATCTTTTTAATTCACAAACTCTTGCACCACACCTAATTATAGTCTCGTATAAAAGAGAGAAGAAAAAAGAAGAACAAGGTTAGCAACGCATTAGTGATATCCTTTTAATATGACTAGAGGCTGCAGTAACGTTTTTTTAAATTCCCACAACATCTCATACATTGACCTGACTCCGTGGTAAGTCGCTTAAAGCACTTGTGTTACGAATGCCAGACTATAGAGGAATCACAAATATACTACTTAAATACATATATTTTACACCCATACACAGAGCAAACACAAATATCATCATATAAATATTTGCTCTGGGTGGGAATCGAACCCACGACCCCTGGTGCACAAGACAGGATCAGTACCATCTGTGCCATCGGGTCCGTCGTGGACTGTGTGGACTGTATGCTTGTTTGTGGACCTGGTGTAATATATTAAAAAATATGTATGTATGTAAGTTATTAGCCGTGAGGTACCGACAGAGTAGAATAGCACCTCCCCCTGTACCAGGTGTCGTAAGAGGCGACTAAAGTTACTGGATCCGATAGATGGTGGTATATCCATCTAGATCAGTGCAGCTCAAATGCACAAGTTGAGATGGGCGGCAGCAACCCCATCGCGAATACTGCGCTCTGCGATTACCAACATGCTTGCCCAGCACGGCAATTACGGGTAAAATTCCCCCTTTCTTGGGGAGGCCTATATCCAATAGTGGACTTTCAATGGCTGGTATGATGATATGTAGGTAGTTAATTTTCTTTTTCCACATAATAAATGTGTTAAGTAAATTTAGTCTCTCAATGTGTCATATAAAAAGGTGCAATTTTTTTGTTATCTTTTTTGTGCATTCTATATGAAAGTACTTACTTTATAGCTTAATGCAATTCTTCTTAACATTGTTAGCTGTGTGAAATTTTACATATATTCTGTTAAATGAGGTATAATATTTTCGCTTAACATATTAATAAACAGTTGTAGAATAAAAAGAAAAGATATAGCAGGTAAATAAATATGCAATCAAATACTTCATTTTATAAAAAAAACTCTTTACATCCACACCCACTTTAGAATCAGCGGTTGTGATAAAATAGTAAGGTTCAAAATTGAAATAACAAAAGCACTATCCTATTGCTATCAGTCCAACTTTAAACAGCAGTTTACTATTAAATATATCAAACGGACAATCTAGGGCGCGCGTCAACGAGTTTAGATGTACCTATCGTACGATACAACGTTCCACAAAGGTTACAGTACAATAGATCTAGTAGAATAGCCATCATAAATCACAGCGTAACATTACGTGCTGAAGTTGGCGATTTTGCATTCAGTTGTTTTTTACTTAGATATTTTTATATTACAATAGCTGTGACGTTACTTATTGAGGGTCGGGAGGCTTGGGCGTTTGACACGCAAATAATGCCTCTCGCTGTCTTGCTCGTAATATTTGTTGTGGGGTTTATGCTCGTGGCAGGGTGAAGCTGACGCTGTATTGGATTACTCAATATAAAGTGAAGGCGACATTGGAAGCGAGATAGATCTCATACAAATGTCGCCTGCATGGCACCTCAATATCACCTATGTCTACTGCCAAATGTGTTCGCATTGCTGTATTCTAGTTTGAGTTTGGCGAGAGGTAGTAAAATTACTGGGTAATTGTGACATAATATCTTCAGATAACTAGGTTAGCGACACGTTATTGATATCTTAGTAATGATACGAGCGACTATAGGCTGTGGTCATTACAACCATTGTAATTCCACTGCTGGACACAGGCCTCCCCAAAAAATGGAGGACAGGGATGCTGTTGCCCATCCCCACCCTACACATTTAAGCTATTTAGGATAGATAAACCGCCATCTATCAGTTGTCGTAACTTAGTCGTTTTTGACGACACCTGGTACAGAGGGAGGTACTCTCTTTCTAATCTGCCGGTACCTCATGGCTAAAAAAATACTGTGTAATAAAATAAATAAAACAAAAATGTATTTATTTTAGCTAAATCTTTTACATTGTAGTTTGCGGAGTTTTCCGAAAAGTAGTCATAGGATACCTACCACAGTTGTGTAACACTTGAATACATGTTTTTTACAGCCAGTCACAAGTTCTGGTTGGTGATTGAACGCACGGCCCCTGCCGCAAAAATAGGATCACTATCATTTACGCCACTGGGCCTGTCAGTCTATATATTTAATAAATTTTGGAGAATATGTATTGAGTAATAATTTTGTGAGAAAGTTTACTGCTGTGAAATTATGCAACTGACTTATTGATAAGTAGCTTAAAACATTTATTTATATCAGACAAAGGAAGAATTTATAATTATGTTATAATACGTTTCATTCATCTTCTTAACAAACAGAGAGCCTTTCATACATATTATACAAGATATCTCATAAATTTGACTACGAGATTGATCGCTTAAAGCATTTGTACTACGGACATCAGACAACAGAGGAATTACTAACATAATACTCAAATACATATTTAATACCCATAATTTTAACCTTATTCGATGGTGCTTGTACTTAATAATTGTTAATTACACATAAAAGCTTATTATTATTATATTTTCAGATTGTATATGTATTCTAGCTAATATCGGGAAATAGCTAGACCGATTAAAGCAGGATTTACACTAGCAGATAGCTGATATTTTAGGGAGGATCAGGTTACATTTATTATTTATTATTCTCACGGGAATGAGAAGCACGAGGGTGAAACCGCGGGGTGCTTCTAGTTGTAATATAAAGATGTGAAAAATACATTGAGGCAATAGTGAACGATGGTAAACGAGAGTCTATGAGATCGACGTACGATTGCAACTGCAATTTGATGGATAAGGGAAAAGATTGGAGGATAGATTGGTTTGGGATTTTGTACGGGCAGATTAAATCGAGAGGTAGAACTTTGGAAAACAGTGGGTATTTTTCTTTTGAAGGAGGGAGTAGATATTGTGAAAATCGATAGAAATTTTCTGTAAACCTTTTGTTTTGTTGTTGTAACTTTGCTTGCAAGGATTATTTGTAAACGAAATATTGTTGATGAAATACTTTAGAATGCGATTTATTTAAATATTTTATTCGGTGTTTCGGTTACCTTGTGGAAATCATGAAAACTATTTAGTAGAGTCACAGGGTAATTGAAAAGATATGTAAAACGATAAAAAAACTCCGTTTTAAAGCCGTTAGAAAAGGTTCTATTATGAATACATAGTGAATGCGATAATGTTTATAATATTGATGTGAAAAAAAATCTAATGTCAATAAGAACTTGAAATGTGTTTCCGACTTCTTTTCACTCCGTAACCTTGCTTATTTATTTCGTCAAGACCGTGATCTCATCCACAATGGGTCAACAGGAAATGCGGTGGTGACCCGAGCGCCGTCCAAAAACTGGAGGAAGAGGCCGCGCGAAATTACACAGAACAGGATGAGTAAGCCACCGCCCCTTTCTTCACACAGCCTAGAACACACTAATGTTTGACCCCATGGCGCAGATGGTAGTGATCCTACCTTATGCGTTAAAAGCTATAGGTTCGATCTCCATTCAAGGAATACATTAAAATGTCGATATTTGTGTATGTTCTGTATCTGGGTCCTAAAACTATATATTTAAATATTATATATGGGAATCCTGTGTTGTGTAAAGTCTGCAACACAAGTGTTTTAAGCGAAGTGGTAGCGGAATTAGCAGAGCATAGCTTTGCTCGTGGTTGCTGCTCCCCATCTCCACCTTTTGCATTTGAGTTACAATCTTTCAGGTAGATATCGCCATCTGTCCGTTAAATAACTAAAAATAAAAAGATCTAAAGATCAGAAAACAAGAAGAGAGAGAAGAAAAGAGGGTTATGCACCTCGACTATAAGGAATTATACTAAGCTATACTGTAAAACTACAACCTGCTACAGTCCATAATTCGTAGCAAACTATTCATAAAAATCTGTAGCACACAAGCATTTGCTACGAATTAGTACTACGGCTACCACACTTTTGCTACGATTCTTAATATACGACAACGCTACAAAACACTGATATTAAAGCTTGCGCAAACAATAAACAGCTTTAACTTATGAATTGTAGCAATATGGAATATTAAAAATGAGATTTTATTTCATAATGTAAAATTTATAAGTAAATATGATTTTTAATTAAACCCCTTAGTTATTATTCACCGCGGTAGAGAAAACCACCAAATTATGTTTTGCAATATCCTCTGCCCGGATGAAGAGGGATGTTAATACTACAGTAAGTAACGTCGGAAATATGATTAATGATTTACACACATGATCGGTATTCATTCGAGTTCCTGGATAAAGCGGTTTTAAGTTTTTATTTTGCTGATACCAATAAATATATTCACACAATATCATATACAGACATACATAGAAAAAAAATTTAAATAAGTTGCATAGAACAGTCGTGTTACGGAAATTAGACAACCGAGGAATCACAAATATAGCGCATATATACATATTTATCACCCAGGCATAAAATAAATATAAATATTTATCATATAAATATTTTTCATGGGTGACCATCGAATCCTTGAATCTCGGTGCACAAGACAATATCACCAACACCTGCGCTTGTCAACTGTTAGTTAGAGCGCTCTGTGCAAATTCTTACTAAAGAAATCGTTGAGGTATCTACGCAGACTGTTCTTGTCTTGGTATGCTTGTTTGTTAGTCGTAGTGAAACTAATTTTGTTTGTGCTTTATCGTCTTTTGTTACCTTAATTACTGTACTATATATATGGGTACCGTGTAAATATGGGTGTTATTACTCGGAGTTATTAAACCCGTTAGCGTTGGGTTTTTTTATTGTATGCCTAATATCCATCACATTTATTAGAGATCTCAGGTGAAAAAGAAATTTGGTACATTAATTCGATATTTTATATGAGATTTGTGTAATGCAATCTCGCTCACTTATCCTGAGTGTTAATATTTCATGCTGTGTTGACAACTGGGCTCGTGATTATTTATTCGATTCTATGATCAAAGTCAAATAACAACTAAGCTAACTCTTAAGAATATTTTTTAACGAAGTCCATCATAGCAGCCGTTGTATGTCCACTGATGGACATCATCTCCTAAATATAAAGGACTATGCCCAAAGATTATGCACGTGCAATTGAGTGGAGAGAGCTTTACAACGAGATTTGTAATATTAGCAAGTCTTTTTGTGAATGTCAATTCCGGTAGCTTAGTCGCCTCTTAAGACACCTGGTACAAAAAAGGTATTATTTCTCTTGGAGGTACAACGTTGCTGATACCTCACGCAGTAGGTTCACATTTTTTAGTAATCGTAAGTACTTTATATTTAATGTTTTTTTATTTGAGAAAAGCTGCGTTGTCTGATTATTATATGCATATTGTTAATATTAAATTTCATGTCAATTAGTAAATAATAATAAATTAAAAAAAAAGTATTTTCAAGGCAACGATAATTTGTTAAAACAAAAATTAACGTTAGAGTAAAAGATGAGGATAAAATAATTTTTTAGTTTTGTTATAATTAATAAAACATTGAAGTTGTATTTACACAATTTTTAATGTATTAAACGTATTAAGTCATTTGTTTTATTGTCTTTTAAAATTCTTCTAAATAGGTACAATTAATACTGCTATATAAACATATACATGATTATACTTTTTATCTCCCAAATTAGATAATCTAATAATAATAACAACAAACTCAATCAACATATATGTTAAGTGAATTCATTGTTATTATTATATATTGTAATGATTGTACTGTGATAGTTATTATATATATTTATCTAACTCTGTAATAATTAGCTTGAAGCACTAGTGCTACGGGCTTTAGAAAATAGAGGAATCACAAATTTAATACTTAAATACGTATTTTACTCCCAGATGCAGAATAAATACAAATATTCATTATATATGTGTTTGTCTCGGGTAGGAATCGAGCCCACTTTAATCGCACAAGATAAAACCACTATTAACTGTGCTATTGGCCCGTTTTAAATATCTATGGATCCTTTTTTCACCTTAATAATAACAAGTACAAAAAAAAATAAGAATAAGCGTTGGTACAGCCGCACACGTGTAATGCAATGACCAATGGTAAAAGGGATTGAAATTTGTTCACGATTGCTTTGGGCATTGGGCAGTCATGGTTGGATTTGCAGAGCGTAATTTCGAAATCACTACACTATTGACCATTAGCGACCATTTGCATACGCTACACTACCTAGGGTGGCCATACCAACATCCGTTACTTACAGCACTTCAGTTGTCTCTTAAGACGACTGGCGCTATTCCGCTTTATATAAGTTCGATATCCTATATGTGGTACATAAATATAAATATAAGTAGCGCGCTGTTGTTCTGACCAGCTGTCATCATTTCTCATTACAATAAAGACTACATTTACTGCACGGTAAAACATAAAAAACACTGGTACAGATCTTTAAAAAAAATGTTACGTGCACCCCTTGACCACAAGAAAATCTTATAATAATAATAATTTAAATAAACCATAATGCAATCGCTAAATATCATATAAAATTAATTACTCTTAACCACGAGCAAGGCTTCTAACGTAGTCTTTGTGATAACACAATTACTACGCTTCATTTCCATTCGTATTAGTATAAGAGACTATTTACCATGTACCGTACCGAAAGACGGAAAAATAAATTAAGAATGGAGAAAAATATTTCAAAAGAGGTTTGCGTAACTCAAATAAAAGTAAATCAACTGATCAAGCTCGGGCCGTGAGTGCTCGCCTTTACGGAGTCCTTCTTGTTAATTTTATTTCTCGGACCCGCTTCCAACGTATCGCGGTATTCGGTTGCCAGTAATTTTGGTTCAGTTTTATTTCAGTCATACACTTTTAGCAATTATTCTTGCTGCTAAAATAGTGTTGGAAACGTTACAAATAGATGAAACGTACTCTTTGATAGTTTCAAAGGTAACGAGTTTCTTCACCTTTGAAATATAGGTAGTCATAAGACTATTGCACACGGAACACATATTGATGACTATTGCACATAAAAGTACTATCGCATGTACCCATATATATGTATATGAGAACGGCGTATTTTTATATATGTATATATATATATATATATATATATATATATATATATATATATATATATATATATATATATATATATATATATATTCATATATAAACCCAAAGCTTAGGATGGCTTAAGCAAGCTTTGTTTGTTTAAAAGATACGCCGTTCTCAATGAACAGGGAAGTCCACGTGAAAGGAGTAGTGGGTTGGAAACTGAAAATTACACTAGCATAATATAAAAGTTATTTGCCACGCTGTTTGTGGTTGACCAAAGTTTAGATAAACATATGAGAGTTGCGAAAATTCTCAAAAACACTGCAAAGCAAAGTTAAAAATAATTTCATGAGGTTTACAATTTTTTTTCTTATAAATACTAATATGTAATATATAGTATATTATTTTAATATAAAATATATTACATATTTATATATATTTTTATAATATATTTGTATAAATAAAATATATTATTTATAAATAATGCATTCACAAAATATATTATACATTGACTTGACTTCAAGATCAATCGCCTAAAATACTTGTGTTTCGGACATTAGGCATTGAATCATTAATATTATACTTAAAAATATATATATACAGGTATTTACAATACTTATATGCAGAACACACATATATTTATAAAATAAACGTTTAACGTTAACGTTTATGTATAGTATACTGTATTATCATTGTGATCAATAATAGTATATTCTAACTCAATTTCCAATAAACGTTTAATGGAAGTTTGATCATATTCCCATTTCTAGAACATTTTATAGACAATCCTAAACAGGTCAGGTTGCTCGCTTGAGGTAAGCACTTCCCTCAAAAACGAGATGTATGCAGTCCTTGTATTCATTTAAAAAGTTTGTAAAGGAGCATTTCCTGTTATTATAATGATTACTTTGTATGACTCGCGTCATTTGATTTATTACTATTAATTTATTACGCCATCATACCAATCAATGAAAGTCCAATTACTGGACATAGGCCTCTCCAGGAAAGGCTGTTTCTTGGCCATAGTTGCCGCGCTGGGCGAGCGTGTTGGTAATCGCAGAGCGCAGCTTTTGCGACGAGGATTCTGCTGCCCATCTCCGCCTTGTGCATTTTAGCTGTACTTTTCCGGATGGATATACCGCCATCTATCGGTTCTGGTATCTTTGTCGCCTTTTACGACATCTGGTGCAGTGGAGGGTACTATTCTTTTCTGCCGGTACCTCACAGCCTATCCTATCCTTTAAACAGATGATTTTAGTAAAAAGAATTTAAGACGTGTTTAATGACTTTAAATGAAGAACCTTTTACTATTTTTTATACGAATGACTGCAAAAACAGCTCAGTTAGTACTTTACTTATACTTTACACCCCCGTTTTATTCCTTTAGGGGGTAAATTGTCCTATGTTATTAAACCTGTGCAACATGTAAAGTTTCTAGCCCTATTAGTTTAAGCCCTGCATCAGACAGTCAGTCAGCTTCTCCCTTTATATATATATATATATTTATAAAGCTGAAGCTTTATATATATATATATTTCTTGACTTAAATTCCAAAATTATACTTAAATCCCAAACTATAAAACTATTGTCTTTCTCCTTATTTTTATCTAAAGGTTGCCTGGAAGAGCTGGCTTTCTTTTTTTACTTGTATCAATTTTTTTGTATCACTAAATTTTGAAAAGTTTAAATAAAGTGAAACACGTTTTAAAATCCAATACCAATAAGCTACTTCTTTGCTTTCGCAAATATCATTTTATAGTATTTAAAGATATTCCAATCAATCTGACCTTCAAACTTTCGCTTTAAGAAAACACCAAAATTAGCATTACTTATTATTCATACAAACTTCATAGCATTTAGCTGAGACATCTACATAACCCATCTATCGAATCCGATCAAAATGAGTCCCATCCCGGCTCCGTCAATATCAAGGGTTCAGCGTAAATCACAGAGTGCCATCACCGTCCCCATTCCAATCTCCTTCAGTTAATGCATTTCGATGGCCTTTTGAGAGGCTATTGAAATTCAAGAAGTCTTGAGAGGGCGTCTCAATGCTCCCAGATTGCGTTTCGTTCGGAAATTTTAATCATATTATTAGTGGCTCGGAAGAATATTAAATTTGAAATGTGCCGGTTTAGTGGGGTTCGAGATTTGAAATCACTGAGATGTGCACTTTATTGGTGTGCTATGGAAACCACGGTTATTAACTGTCAATAGCCTGTGACTTTGCTCACGTTATGATTTTGTATTGCAATAATACTATATCAATACCTCTGCTATACGGTAGGGTACTGGCAGACCTGCCTCTCTACCTGCCTCTAGGTGTTGTCAGTGGCGACTGTTATACCGGAACCAATTGATGGCGGTATATCCATCTGAAACAACGTAGCTTAAATGCAACAGGACGTGAATGAAAACTAAAGATTTTGATAAAATCTATTTGTAGTACAAAGTCTGCCTGCTTATTAGTAAAGCTTTCACTGACTTACCGACATACCGAATTCATCAAAATCAATCAAAATTAAGTGTCTAGGTAGCTTTATTTCTAACTCAAATCAAAGGTTTCTTTTTATGAAACAATTCGCACAGGACTGTATGTAGTATGACGTCGACAGGAACATTGGCGCGATTAGAAAACAAGTTAAATAAATTGTCGATCATACAATCAGGGTTGAATATATACAAATTGCTCGAACACAAATAGCAGTAATTACAAAAGTTAAAATGTTAACTAAAATAGAATGCGTTGCCTACAAATGGAAATACAAACTAGTTTGCATTTAGAGAGGTGATATCCATTATTTATTCACAATTTTAACAGGCTGAATGTCTTTACAAACGTTTGCATACATTCGGTAAAAAAGCTTACAATATTGGATAATAGAGATTTTGGTTTTAACCTAAACAAACGGACTAGATATTTGTACACACAAAATAAATATTTCATTTTTACTATCATTATATCTATAGATTTCTTTTGCTATGAAAGGTGATTATTTGGTAGTTACAACTCATTTCCATCTAGTTTTACCTTTGATCCTGATAGACATGTCT
>JACJUM010004390.1:16996071-17025721 GCA_020976665.1 Heortia vitessoides
TAGTGGAGCTGCTATTTTATTCTGTAGGTACCTCTACCGCTTCTTACAAAATTTGGCATTAGTAGATTGCTTTAGCAGTAGATATTGATTCTAAACAGTCCTGTTTACATTCTTTTTGCAAAAATATAAATAAGTCCCCTTGCTCCGTAAGAAAACACAAATGTTTACTAGAACCTTACATGTTCGCAGGAGAAAAAATACGCTTTGAACCAATTAAAACTATCATGATTATCATATTAGCCATCATAAGTCCACTACTTGATGAAGGCCTCCCCAGGAAAGGGGGAATTTTGCCCATAATTGGCAATCGCAGAGCGAAAAATCGTGAAATCGGGCGACGGTTACGCATCCCCATCCTGTTTGTATGGGCTACACTGTTTTGGATGTATATACCGCGACCTGTCGGTTCAGTTTAGTCGCCTCTTACGACTATTGGTACAGAAAGAGATACTATTATACTTTGCCGGTACCTCACGACTAAGCTAACTGTAAATATTAATTCTAATGGACACATTAGCTTATCTCATACAAATAAATAAATAAATCTCATTGCTCCAGAACCGTACATTTTTGGGTTATAAAATACACTTTTGCGATTCTAAACTATAATCCCTTCGTTCGATATTTTCGCATTTGCAGTCTTTTTGTAAGTCATTATATTATAGATTTTGTTATTCGATTATTAAAGCCATGAGGTACCGGCAGATTACAATAAAACCTCTTTTGTACTAGGCGACTAAGGTACTAGAACCGTCAGATGGCGGTATATACATTCGAAACAATGTAGCTCAATTTTACAGGGTGGAGATTGTCAGCAGCAACTCCGTCGCGAAAGCTGAGTTCTGCGATTGCCAACACGCTTCCCAACGTGGAAATTATGTGAAAAAATTCCCCTTCCAAAGGACTTCCAATGGCTATAATGATAATTATGATTTAATTATTCGATATAAAAGTGATTATAGCAAAATATTACGTTTTTTAAATGTATATAAATATACTTTTAAGATCTTAAGGTAATAAGGATATATTTTACATGAAGTAGACGTCATACAAAAGTCGTCTGCATTGGTAAGTCATTCTCGCCTATTTCTACCGCCGAATAGCAGTGTTCGCTGTGCTGTCCGGTTCGAAGGGTGAGAGTCAATGAATTTCAATTACTTTGATCTGACTCCTAGATAAGTTATTTAAAGCACTTGTGTTACAGACTTCAGATATCAGTGAAATCACGAATAATATAATATATAATATTTAAATCGATATATTTACCACCTAGATTTAGAAAAAACACAAATATCATCATCATAAATATTTGTTCTAGGTAGGAATCAAACCCACGACCATTGGCGCACAAGATAATATTACTACAGTCATAGTTTAACATTATATCTTCTAGTCACAAGGTTGTCAACGCGTTAGTGATACCTTTGCGATATTGCAAGTGTATATAGACTGTGACATTTACTGTCACATGAATGCTCGTTAGTTGAATTTGTTAAAAAAAAATAAATAAAAATATATGAAACTCGTTAAACATTAAAAACTTCGCGTCCATGCCAACCTCGTACTACACAACGCTTATAACCTTCACATATTGAACATATTTTATTACATTTTCCTTGCGAAACACGATCCCTGTCCTATTGTCAGTCCAATATTACCCGCTCGTGAATTTGATGTGGAATATTTGACTTCCACCGATCGTCTGACAGACAGACTGATTTGGCAGCTCATTGGATATTTGATGGTAGTAATACAATATTGGGAGACCGGTATGCCGATGTCTTAAGACATGTTTTATATTATTACAAGTTATTTTGGGATACTTAATTTATATGCGTGAAACAATATTTATAGGTAAAGAACTAAAAAAAGCCTTTATATTGCTAGCTAACCTGATAGACGTTGTATTGTAGTGTCATAACAAAGTATATTATATTATAATATATATCTTATATTTGACGCCCGATGACTCAGATGGTCCCACCCAAATCAAATATTTATATGATGATATTTGTTTGTTCTGTGTCTGGGTGTTAAATATATGAATTTAATAAGTGTATTTTTGATTCTTCTCTTGTCTGGCGTCCGTAACACAAGTGCTTTAAAGGACTTACCACGGAGGCAGTTCAATGTATGAGATGCGGGCATTTATTATTTTTATTATTAGTTACACATATATGTTTGATTGAAGCAACAAATATTGCGACTATAAATTGATATATAAACTATCTTACCTCTCAAGTTAAATCAAACTGTAAAAATTGATTTAGTTGTTAGAAGTTTAGTAGAAGTTGATTAAATAAGGTACCAGAACCTACAATGGTGGTATATTCACATAAAACAGTGTGGCTCAAATGCACAGGGGGGATTGGTCAGCAGCATCCCCGTGGGGAAAGCTGCGCTCTGCAATTGCCAACACGCTTTTTTGGGGAGGACTATGTCCAGCAGTGGACTTCCAATGATGAACGAAGTGACAACTTTTCATACAAATGTATATTCATACAACATTATCCTGACGTCGTAGTAAGTTGCTAAAAGCACTTGGGTTACGGACATCAGACAACAAAAGAATCACAAATATACTTAAATTCATATATTCAACACTCAGATGCAGAACAAACACAAATTTTTTCATAAATAAATATTTATTTTGGATGGGGAAGTTGGGATCGTAACCTACGACCTTTGGCACCCAAGATCTCGAATTTCGATTCGAATTTCTATAGGATTCTTTAACATATTTAAAATATTTTCAATGAATATAAAATATAAAAAATTGTCAAGATACGGTACAGGTAGACACGCTTTCTGATGTTAATATCTATGTTGGAGTGAGGTAAAGTAAATATCCACTAAGTTAGACCCTCATATGAAATGCAAAGGCTTAAAAACCTTTTAGTCTAAGTCACATTTCCACTTGAGCACTCGCATTTTCCTTAAGGTAATTATCTTAAAAATTCCCTTTGGCACCTACTTACTAAAAGCTATTTCAAGTATCACCTCTGCAATGGCCACTTTTGGAAGCGATAAAACCAATCTATGTGTGAACGGGAGTGTTTGCGAATTCATGACATTAATTCAGACAAAACTCGGTGAAATTAACGTTCTTTGCGTTATATTTATATATAAAGATTCTATACATCAATTGTTTAATTATCTGTATTATCACTGTCTTATCAGCCGTTGGATGTCCACTATTGGACATAGGCCATCCCAAAAAGAGGAATTAGCTATGCATAGGTAAATTGTTAAATTAAATGCACATATATGCAGTGCCACGAGGTACCGGCAGAATTGATTAGTACCTCCCGCTGCTCCAGGTGTCGTAAAAGGCAACTAATCCATCCAAATCAGTGCAGTTCAAATGCACAAGGCGGAGATCGATAAGCAACAGCATGAGGTGCCTCTTACGACACCTGGTGCAATGGGGAGTTCTATTCTATTCTGCCGATACCTCATGGCACCTAAAAATACAAATATCATCATACAAATGTTTGGTCTGGGTGGAAATCGAACTCACGACCCCTGGCGCACAAGATAGGATCACTACAATCGGCGCCATCAGGCGCGTCCAATACATATTAATAATCTTTCGAATTGCAGCACTGAATATAGCGACATTTCATGTTTTCTATTGAGCGGTAAAAGCGACTCCAAAGAAAGTAAGAAATTACTGTTTACAAAACTCAAATATACCAGTTATATTAATCTATAATTCTGAATTTGGTGTATTAACCATAAAGAAGATATTTTAGATCAAAGTGGCCAGTATGACAAAAAGCTAATTTCATATTTAGTAGTCATAGATATAGAAGTTTAATAACAAATATGAAAAAAGATTTCGTCCTACACATTTTCAACGAAACATCGCCTAGTTGGCATCAAATATGAACATCTTGGGAATGCTGCTGTCGTATGTTGTCTAAGGAAAACATATCATAATAAAAACAAGGTAAAAGTATTGGGTCCCAAAGCGTGGAATGAGTACATACGGTAAACAAATAGGTTGAAATACATCTGTAATTGCATATATATTGCAACAATGTCTATGTACTCGTATAAGACATATAGAAGATAAAAACTAAAAATCAAAAATGTATCCGTTGAAATAGATAGGCATCATTATTTGAATAAAAATTACAATCAAATATCGTTATCAGTCGTTATAAAATGAACTAAGAAAAATCAATTAATTTTAATAATATAAATTATTAAAAAAAAATCAAATAAACTAAATTTAAATAATCTGCATAATTAACGTGAAATATAAGGCTTCTTCAGTAACATTTAAAATTTTGTAAATTGGAAGTAAGCACAACTCAAATGCATATAAAGATGAAATGTATCACATACTGATCGCTTGTTTAAATGTTAAATACTACGATAAATTTAGTGTTTAGAACCATATTTTATCGTTCAAAGTTATTTTGATTTCGTTTACCGTAAAATGTATGGAGTATAAATAATTATTTATATTAAAGTTAAGACCAGACTGACAGACCATTCGTACGTATTCCATGTACGGATGGTCTGTCTGATTAAAGTGTAGGAAAATGTTGAAAAAGCTTCAAAAGTTTGAGCATTATACATAAGACTCAAATTTTTGGCATATTTTTTGCTATATTAAACCTGCGAAATATAAACTTCGCAAGTATAGTGCGCGTGTTTTTATAATAGCGATTACGTTCAGTGAAAGTGAAGTTGCGTTTTGCACGCAAAATTTACTCCCGTGTGTTCTTTCTCACCTTACACGATGTCAGCCTAAATTTGATGTAGACTAAAAGATATTTATTTCGGAATACGATAAATGACGTAGACGTGATATGAGACAGCGAGCAAACACAATAATCAGTTGTATGACATGCGGTTAATTTTACATGAGTTCTGTCTAAAATAATAATGTTTAGAAACAAATTAATTCGCTCCGGAATACTGCAGAGTAAACTAAGGTACCGTAACCAATAGATGGAGGTATATACACGGTAGCTAAAATTCAACAAGGCGGGGATAGGCAGCAGCTACGCTCTGTAATTGCCACCATACTCACACAATGTGGCAATTAGGGTCAAAAATACTGTGTTAGTGAGGCTGATTATGATACTAGCATAGACCATGTCCTTAATAATAGAATCTCTAATACTGAAATAATTTTTCTAATCAGTTCAGCAGTTCCTGAGATTAACGCGTTCAAACAAACAAACTCTTTAGCTTTAAAATATAGGTATAGATTAATACTTTAGTTTTCATTTTCTATTTAAAAATAATTAAATGTTGATTTTTTCATCCTGCGCGAAGATAGAACTCACGACCATTGGCGCGCAAAGTCTAAATCTAGCTAGTTAAAACTAGCAAGTAAACCATTAGGCATGCTAAAATATAATTTTTCTGTTCTAATTTTATACTAAAGAATAAACGCGAGTTAAGTTCCAGTTTAATAAGTAAAGTTGTAGTAGAACCTTTACCCTAATTAGGCATTTTAACTGAAAGTCTTAGGCAAAGCTTAGTAAATTAAGTCATTTTTTAAACCTTGCAACTTGAGTTACGTTATCGTAAGGGGGCCCCCTTACGATAACGTAACTCCCCCCTCTCTCGCTACTGAAAGAGATCAAATCTCCGCGACTTACTGCAGTATACTGTTCAGCCTTTTAGAATCTTCCAGAGGCGGGAAGTACTCACTGACACACGTTCTTTAGAAGATTTATCAAAGATGCCGTGAATTGTTCCCTTGCTGGCTGTAGGCAATCCCAAAGAGTACATTTTTCTGTAATTGACGCGCTGGATAGGCGTGGAAGCAAAATGCAGCGTTGTCCATAACTGCAACGTTACATTGAAGCTGCATTTACATTTCCTCTTTCAAAATCTGGTACTGGGAGCTACTATTTTACTTTGCTGGTACCCATAGGTAACCCAGTATAAAAAAGACAGTGTGGTAGAAAGCGTGTCTGCAATGGAATCTCACTCACTTATTTCTACCGCCAAATAGCAGTGTTCACATTGATGTGAAGGGTGAGAGAGGCAGTAAATTACTGAGTAATGTGGAACATTATTTCTTTAATTCACAAGGCTGGCATCCAGAGAATCACGAGTATCTAAAGGCTGCGGTAACGCTTACTATCACGCAGACTGTATGCTTGTTTGTTGTTATAATCTCAAAAAATATTTTTTATTTTATTTTATCTGTCAAAAAAAACAAAAGTTTAGTGTACTCTTTCTATTTGAAATTGAGTTCAAAATTTTTTGTTTGTCAGAATGATTCGACAGCAGCCTGCATAATGCCCAAAATGAAATTTAGGCTCGATAATACGCACGTATGAATACATGCATTCACTGTAAACTAAAATAAGCAATCCTCTTTTACAATTTCAAAGCAAAACAAAAAACAACAATTTATAGAGGAATTGTGACAAATGCATAATGATTGAAATTGTGCATTACTTGGATTAAATATTTAAATGATCATTTTTATCGTCTCATGAACCTGAATATTTCATTTACACGAGTGTGAACAAAATTACTCTTTTTAAATGCGCTCATGTATCTTTGACACACGGTTATCATATAAAACTGTTTACTCACAATGCTCCAATTAATAATCGTAAAAATTGTTATTTGTGTTGAGTACTGTCCTTTGGAGCTGTACCTATAGGTACAGCCATATAAGGAACAAATTATCAACACTCGAAAGGGAATCAAAACCTACAGGGAACCCGATGAAAAGTTTTATAGTAGGTACAGATGTAAATGAAAACCATTCATTTTTTGTTACATCATATAATAATAAAAAAAAAATTTCATACTTACTTATTTGTTGCTCGAGTCCGATTTGCAATTAGTCGGATTTTTTCGACAGTAAAAGATCATTGATGGATGTTATAGGTACCTACTTTCAAATCTTTAAACTTGACGATATTATGCATTTTTCTTAGTCGATAAATACACTGTACTCTCTATTAAACATCGCCATCATAGCAATCGTAAAACGTTCACTGATGGACTTAGGTCTTCTTAAGAGAGAAGGGGCAAGGTGCCCACTATTACCGCACTGGGCAAGCGTAGTGGTAATTGCAGAGTGTAGCTCCGAGACGGGAATGCTGCTGCCTATCCCGGACTGTTCCGGTACCTAAGTTGCCGTCTTACGACCTCTCTACTATTCTACTCTGCCGGCTAATATGAAATCACCTGAAAACTAACCACGTATCTACGTATTCTTTTTTAAGACGTCTTCGTCAGTTTTACTATAAAGTACTAATTGAAATGAAAACAAACAAGCGTAGATTGCATGTTTTTCCTGAACAAAAATGAGATTCATTGCCCGCTCGCCCTTTGTTTGCTTTTGACCCACGTTATTCCACAGGAAAATTCTTATTTATTTTTTTCAGTTTGTTTTACTTGTCCCTAATCTCTCTTTTTAGATTCAAATCCTACTTAAAGCATAGATATCTCGTTATTTCTGTGAACACATCTTTCTTCTGTCTTTAGTTTGAAACAAAATCTTATTACCGTCTGTCATGGTATGGTTGCTCGAAGTATTTTCAATTTCATGCTAGGATTTTAAACTTAGAAGTCGATATTGTTTTCGACGTATGGTTTCGCTTCGCAATTATATTTGTAAAGCATATGCATATACTTTATTTTGAAGATCATCTAATGAGATCTATGTGTATATATATAAAGAAGAAGCTGACTGATTTATATATCTTATATTTACTATTTTTAGTGCTACATAGTATTGTGCAGATAGATAACACATAGATATCGTTTTCTTGATAGAATAGTTTTGTATAGTTGCTGGAGTAAGTCACGCTCGCCTAAATGTCTGCGGGAGTGACGTCATATGGCAGGTTTATCTCATTACTTCGAATTAGGTTAAGTGGTATGATGGCTGGCATATTATAGAGACAATGGTGCAAATGGTAGTGATCCTGTCTTGTGTTCCAAAGGCGGGTTTGATCCCCATACAGAACAAATATTTATGTGATGATATTGATGTTTGTTCTGTGCCTGGGTGTTAAATATATGTATTTACGTAGAAAATTTGTGATTCTTCTGTTGTCTGATATCCATTACACAAGTGCTTTAAGAGACTTAATTTGGACGCAATGAATGAGAATGTAATTATTTATGGTTTAATAAAGTATATGATTCAATTAATAGAAAATCTTTGGGCATCCTACGCGCTACTAAATAAGTCATTTTACTATATTTCTATTTACAGGTTTGATTCTTCATTACAACCATTGACTACCTACTGCTAGATATAAGCTTTCCCAAGAAAGGGAAGAAATTTTGTCTGTTTGTCGAGCTTGGCAGGCGTGCTACAAATCCCGGTGCCCGTTCCTGCACTGTAAGGTAAGTGGTATCGAGTGGATATATCACTATATGATAGCTTTAATAATTATGATAATAAAAATAAAGATAATATTATGAACAAAATGATAAAACGGGCCCTATCAAACCCACTACCATTTGCGCCACCGGGCCTGTAATACCATATACATTAACTTTCTTGAAAACGTTGTCTAAAGGACCCGTAACTTATTTCCTTATACTTATCTATTTTCTATGAACCACGTCGTCTTTGGCCATGGGGTATCAATCAGCAGTGTTGATTAGTACCTCCCTCCACCCCTGTACTGTGTGGTGACTGGTACTCGTACCGACAGATAACGGTATGTAGTGGCAAAAATGCTTTACAGCAGCATACCCGACGTGAAGCAACATTCTGCGATTGCCATCACGTCTGCCAAACAATATTTACGGTCATAGATTTTCCTTTCTTGAGTAGGCCTGTGTCGAACAGTGGACGTCCTATTATGCTATGATGATGACATCGACTTCCTTCATCAACTTTATTGAGCATGTAGGTAATGTCATAATGATCTCTACAATTTGTTTTAATATTTTACAATAGGAATTTAAATGATAGAAAATGGAGTAATTCATTCATCAAACGATTTACAAAAATTTCTTACTTTTTTATTTTATACTACTGCCACGTGCTTCTTGATGCTCTTCTAATTTTGCCATACGTAATTGAATTTGTTATTGTGACAATATTTTTTAAAAGTAGTTACAATCTGTAGATCGAACACTATTGCTAAGTTAAAAATAAATGGTTGAATTACAGTGTAATTTAAAAAAAAAATATTGCATAAATTCTTTAACCATATAAAAAATGCTGCAAGATTACCCAAATATAAAAGATAAATAAACGACACATTTTAGCCGATAAAAAGGTTTTACTATGTGTAGTATTATATTATTAGGAAGTTATGTTAGAAATTACAACAAATAATTTTAATATAGCGTACACTTAAATTCTACACCCGCCAAACTGCAGGCGTAAGTCGGAAGCAATTTCCTTTAAGACTCCAAAATTGCTCTTGAACGCGAGTTTGTCAACCACTTCATGATCTCAGGGAGGTCCGGGACTTGAGATTGACTTCTATGCCCGGACTCTCTCCGTTTACATAACAATTCATTAATCTTGAAATCCATTGCATTTTTAGATAATTAATTAATTGTTAGAGAGACCCTTTTCTGTAGAAATACTTGAGATTTTGATGTTAAACTTCGTTACTTCGTTATGCGATATTTCATACACTTTCGTATAAAACACATAAAGTAACTAATTGACTGACTTACTGACTGACAGATCAACACTAGACCTTGAAATTTTCCCTGGGGTTCCTTTTACAAACTGCAAGAGAATTTTTGAAAATTTATCCCCTAAGAAGGTAAAACGGAAGTACAAAATTAGTATGAAACCATACTGTATTTATGGCTTGATTTTGTAAATTATTTTAATAAAATGTCATAATGTTATAAAATAATAATATTTTAACTATGTTTGAACTACAATTTATTGCACGTGAAACCGCGGATGCTGCTAGTGTATAAATAAAGACAGACACAAAAACTAGTACAAAGTATACTAAATAAATTTATTTCTTGTCTTTTCATATTTTGTTAGACTAAAAATTCTATCAAGGAAGGCTGTAAGCTATATTTCACGCTAGGACAAATAGGAGCGTAATATAAAAGAAAAACGTTGCATAGGTGAGGGAAAAATCATTTTGTTTTATTGCGCTGCATAAATAGTTAGTTTAAAAAATATGTAGCTGTAACATAATTGTTCCATTACAAAAGTAGAAACAATTGAAACATTATAATCTTTTTATATTAATTAAAAATCATCATCATTTTTAACTAACGTTTTAAAACTCTACTCTCATTAAATATAATTACATACAAAGGGATATAGATTTCTTTTTTTTATTGAACTTTATTGCAAAAAATGTTACATAATATAAAAATGGCGGACTTAATGCCAGATAGCATTATCTCCCAGTCAACCATTACACAAAACAGAAAAAAATATATATATAGTGGTGCAGGCAATATATATACAAAATAAATAAACGTGGCATACATATTTGTATAAATAAACGCAATAAATGCATATGATATTTTATTTCTAATGTATGTTATTTTATGTATATATATGTATATATACATAAAATAACGTACATTAGAAATAGGGTTATAAAGTTAGAGAAGCAGCATCAGTAAATAAAGTACGGAGACAGCGTTTCAGGATAAATTTGTTTGGTGATATATGTACCTAAACCAGCTCCTCAATGTATTCACATAGACTTTACAAATTAAAAAAACGAACACGCGGTCGCGCAAGTAATATCATGTCTAAAAACTAGAAACAATTCATTGAAACAAACAAAAATAAATGCACAATGAATTTCTACAGCAACCACACCGCGTTATTTCCAAAAGATTGCAGCGGCCGTTGGCATACATGCTCTACGTGCAATTAACTCTCCACTGGACCGATTCTACTCCTCTTAGGCTGTTTTGCCGCAAAAATTCCTACACTTTACAACAATATTTCTTTCAATATTTTGATGACGAGTGTTGTTGCATCGAGCTACCGCTATTTAAAATATAATGTATAATAGCTGTTATAAATTATTTGTTCATAATTTTACATTTATTGAATAGATATCAGATATCTACATGAATAGTATTAAAAAGAAGAAATAGAAACATTATTTCAATTTAAATATATCAGTTTCTATTGTTCTAGAAGAAATACGTTAATAGATGTAAAAAGTAGAAATAGATTGCCGCGAGGTACCGGCCCAGTTGAATACTCCCGCTGTACTAAGTGTCGTGAGAGGCGACTAAGGTGCCAGAACCGATAGATGGCGGTATATCCATCCAGAACAGTGCAGCTCAAATGCACGTGGCGGGGATAGGCAGCAGCATCTCCGTCGCGAAAGCTGCGCCCTGTGATTGCCAACACGCTTGCCCACCGCGGCAATTATAAGCGAAAAACCTCCTATTTTGGAGAGGCTTACGTCCAGCAGTGGACTTTTAATGGCCGGTATGATTTTCTCTAAAATTGCATGGAAGTAGTAAGCAAAAATCATTTAAATCAGTTTTGTAGCTTAGATTCATCGCGGACAGACACCCTAACATGTAAGTTTTATATATAAAGATATAGAGAAATGAATAAATAGTTTATTTTATTGTGCACTCCAAAGATATGAAACAATGCCTAATTGCGTAAAATTATTTAGAATTTTTGAGTTAAGCCAAACTTTTTATGGAGAAATTGGAAATAACAATCATATAATGCATAGATCAATTTTATCAGGTATTGATAAAGTTTGTAACAAATACTTGGTATATTGTATTTTAAAAATTTAATAGCAAACCCATCAAAAGTGTAACTTAAAAATCTGTCTCTACCATTTTACTTGATTAAAATAGCCGCCATGTCACCCATTGTGAAACCTGTCAAGTTCATAAAAAGGAAAAAAAGGGGCACACACATAGAAAGTTACAACAAAGAAGGAAATTTAAAATATCATACGCTTCCACGTTACATATATAGAAAACATATTATATCAAAAACATGTGTTGTCATTGATCTTTTCACAAAAACCTATTTAATGCCAACAGATAAATTGAAAAGAAATATTGCGTTAAAAATTAAAAATTAAATTAAACTTTATCTATTGTAAACTTTAATTGAATTCAACGAACTGAATTATTTTTATATACTGTAAGAAAATATTAATATACTTTGATATAAATACATATTAATTGTAAAACTTTAACACTGCTGTAGATCAACCTTTAACATGACCACTTACAAAAATCATCTGTATTGGTACCTCACTCTTACCTATTTCTACCGCCAAATAGTAAGGGTGCAAAGAAAGTAGCGGTAGAAGAAGGATGAAGGGTGAAAGAGGCAGCGAAACTACAGGGTCGCGTGACATATCTACAAGTCATAATGTTAGCAACGCGCAAGTGATATCCTTATGATATTACGAGTTCATAGACTGCAGTGACACTTACTACCAGGTGACTGTATATTTATAAGCCAAGTTAAAAATAACTACAATCTGACTAAATACTCTTAGCATTATCATAGTTCATCCACTGTTCAATATAAGCCTCCTCAGGATATAAAGCATTGCACCAATAAATGCCACGCTGTGCATGTGTGGTTGCAATCACAGGGAGTAGCTTTATGATGTGAATGCTCTGGCCAGACCCTGTGCATTTGAGCTAAGTTGTTTCGGATGGGTATACAGGAATTCGTTGACTACGAAACTTCTGTTGCTACTTACGACACCTGGCACAGGGACTGGTAGTTTCGCGTTGATATCATTAGCATCTCGAGCCGAAAGTGTTTGACCAATATGTGTTAACAGCGATGAGTTATGCCCTTGAAATCTTCTTACTATTGACCTTATTAGCTAACTTAAAATAGCCCAAAGAGTTATGGAGAGAGCAATGCTCTTTACGCGATCAGGAATGAAGACGTGGTATTGATCCCCAGGCAGTACGAACATTTGTATAATTTGTTTAATAATATTTATGTTTAATATTTATAGCTTATTCATATATATATTGGTGATTTTTGTTATTAAAATGCTGATAATACAAGAGTTTTAAGTGTCTTATCTCCGAGTTAGATTAATGTATGGATGAGGTTTCATGTGAATTTATTTTATTTATCAATAAGCGGCAAGGTACCGGCAGAATAGAATAGTACCTCACCCTGTACCAGGTGTCGTAAGAGGCGACTAAGGTACCAGAACTTACAGATGGTGGTATATTCATCCGATACAGTGTCGCTCAAATGTACAGGGCGGGGATGCGCAGTGGCATCGTCACGAAAGCTGCGATCATCGATTGCCAACACGCTTGTCCAGCGGGGCCGTATGTTCAGCAATGGGCTTCAAATGGCTGATATGATCATGATGATTAATTAATATTAGCTAGTGCGTATACCTTACCTCAACCTAAGTCCTTGCAATGGCGCGAGGTTTTATACAAAGTATTAAGACGGCAGTTAATTTTTATCATACCCTCATAGTTAGCGTGGGATGAGGCCGTTACGAGCGAGAACCTTGTAACTAGGAAATTCTCCGCATATAATATATCCTATCGTGACGTCTACTAATAAAGTATGCGTGTTCGTATATAAAAATACAATATTAATGTATAAATAAAATAACTATATAAGTGCACTTAAACACTATAAATAAATAAATGCTTTATTTTAACTTATAGTGTTTTGTTTACTTTAATTTTATCTGTGTCAAATATCACGTTCTCCCGTCTACGTTTTTTCCTTAAAAGAGGTACAAAGTTTTCGCATTGCGTATATATAGATAATGATTAGTAAATTGTGAAACATAGTATCTTTGATACTAATACAGAGGTATAGTAGATAGAGATCTATTTTATAAAGGTTAGGAGATGAAAAACATCAACAGATAAAATCAGAGAGAGAACTGAAATATGCAAACAGTTGCTTTTGTATACATATATTGTTTACTCTGCAAACCTTCAGTAAACAAACATCAAATAATTTAAGACGGCTTTGTTAGTAGATGGGATATTGCTAAATATTTCAAGCTAAAAGGAAACTATGTGGAAAAAAGTAATGTACTTTTTTCAAAATTAGTTTTTCTTTTGTCGGACCGCCCTCGTACATGGAATTAATAAAATTGTAACAGAATTGAATATGACAAATATAAACAAAAATGAAGTGTTCTTTATTAAAACAAAATGAACAAAAACAACAATATTAAGGAATTTTATAATAATAATAAATTCCCACTACATGTCATTCATTGACCTGACTCCGTGGTAAGTCGCTTAAATTCTTGTGTTACGGATGCCAGACAACATTACTGGGTGATGTGACATAATATCATAAGTCTTAAGGTTGGCAACGTGCTAATGATTACCTTGTGATTTATGAGTGTCTATAAGGTGCGGTAACACCTACTATCACGCGGACTGTTTGTTAGTTAGTTGACCTGATATCCTGTTGCAATAGAGTGAAACATTTATGGATATTATTGGTTTCAAACCATGCGCTAGTATTTGCATGATGAGTCCAAACATACTTATAATATTTTGTCGGGCCCGATGGCGCAGATGGTGGTGATCCTATCTTATGCTCCAAGAGTCGTGGGTTCGATTCCTACCCAGAGGAAATATTTATATGATGATATTTGTATAAATCCTGTGTCTGGGTATTTCATACATCTATTTAAGTAGTACATTTGTGATTTCTATTGCCCGTAATATAAGTGTTTTATGTGACTTACCTCATACTTATATATACTTTACATATGATATATAGTGAGAATTCATTGTTGTTATTTTATTATTTATTTAATCATATAATGTAGATAAAAGAAGTAGTAAGGCAAGGAAATAGTACATGATATAAATGTGTCGATTAGGAAATTCTTATTTGTCGTGCAAAACTGATGTCTGAATCCCGTTCGAAGAAAAATAAGTAGGCCACGAGAACCCGATATTACGGGGTAGTGTTAAAATAATGGTTGCCCGAGGATATAAAAGCGGCGGGTGGGAGGTACCCGTCGCGTGATCTACTGCCCATTTCCCAGCCGGTGCGGTACCTACACGTGTATTGCGCCATTAGATAATTATAGCGTAAATGGAAAATATGGCGCTGTCTTTGCAAAGCCGAGGCAACAGGAAATTCATGGAGATATTTCCCTATTCCAAAAATATTCTGTGATCGATAAGGATTTGTGCAAGTGATGAGAACTAAAGGTTAAAAGCAATTCGTAAAACTCTAGGTAAGACTTATTTATCGCAGTTTCCTAAATATATATCTAATATATTTTTCGAACCCAACCACTCCGTGATAAGTTGCTTGAAGCATTATGTTAAGGATATCAGACAATAGAGGAATCATAAATATGGCCAAAGGAACCATAATGTTGAAAAATGGAGTGCACGAACCGACAAGAGCAGCGTTCTATCCACTGTCACACATCGTCTGTCCACCTGCGAGGTGGACAGACGATCTGGCTAAAACCGGTCCTAAAGGAAATCACTTGGGGACACAGTATCCAGACTTACCCAACTGATATAATTAATTCCTCTTTCCAGCCATTAGCAGTCTAATACAGGACATAAGCTATCCCCAAAAAAATTTTTGGCTATTATTGCCACGCTGAGGAAGCATGTTGGCAATCGCAAATCCCCTTCCTGTGTATTTCAACTGCATTGTTCCGAGTAGATATTAGCCATCTGTCGGTTGTGGTTCCTTAGCCTCCTACCACAAACACCTGGTACAGGGTTGGCAATCGCAGTGCAGCTTTCGCGAGGGAGATGCTGCTGCCCATTCCCTCTGTCCTGTTGCGGTAGGCAGAGAGTATGTATCTCCACTGTTTACAATCTTGGCATATCTTTATTGTTTTCCTTACTGGCAGTAGTCCTTTTGTACACGCTCGTTTTTTCTTAGTACTTCTTACCTGGACCTTCTTTAATAACTCTTCTACTTGATTAAGAAATGTTCACCTCGGTCGTCTTATACCAACTCTTCCATTCGCTTACGTTCTATATGTTTACCTAACGTTTTCATACCTAACGTTTACAACCATTATCAGCCAGTCGCGCCTTTTTTGACACATTTTGACTGCGCATGTATGTAAAGCTCCATTGACACTCTTTCTAGCTTTAACTCTCCGTTCAATATTTTCTTACCATTTTCGTAAAAATACGTTCTAGATACACAAACTCTTTCACTTATTCCACTTCCATGTCTGTTATCATACTTTCTCCTATTCAATCAAACTCACTTTCGTCTTACTTTAATTTACTTTGATGCCTTTTCTTTTAAAGGAATCTTGCAAAATCGTTTTCTCTTGCAACTCATTTACTATCTTTCAAATTCGAAAGACAGTTGTCTATGTCTAAGTAGAATAAATAATTAAAAAAGATAGAGTCCGATTAAGTAGGTGCTTAATCGGACTCCATCTTTTTTGTCTCATTATATTTAAATATAAATAATGCATACATTTCTTATTTAACAACCAACAAGACATTTAAAAGATTAAAATCCTGCTAAGGTTTCTTGGATATACTGGTAAGCTGATAATCCAACCAGTCAATTTAGAAGGAATTGAAGCGTGGCTTCCCTGCACGCTTCATTGGAGCTATCCTTGCCAAGATTAAGATGTTCTTGTTACAAAATACGTTAGCTAAACGCCGTAACATTTTTAATAACAACAAGTATCTATTTTAAGTTTACAACGCAGTATATTTATAGTGGCATAATTCACTTTTTCGGCAACCATACACAAGAATAACGTCATCTTTTGCTATTCTTGAGAAGTTTTACTAATAAAAAATTATGTAAAAGGTAATGAACGTCGTTTTGAAGCCGTTAAAAGAGTAGTTAAAACTATTTATGTGTACGTAACGTACGCATTGAGCCAAGCATTTTTTGTTTTTCCAAAACAGTAACTCGAAGAAAATACAAGCAGTAGTAGTATAAACTTTTGGCATTTCTATTGTTTCTTCTGTGAAATCTATCTAATATAATCGTCGAAGAAAGGTGCTAAAAAAACAACTATATAAACTGTTCCAATGTAACCTCGTGCATCTGGCATGAGTTAGTCAGTTGTTTGACAGAATAGCGGGTATGCTTGCGTCATTTCTGTCGCTCAGAATAATATATTTTTTAAATCCTGTCAATTCAAATTCAACATAATAGTAAGGGCAAGGAAAACGCCTGGGTCAACTAATACTCAATATATTTCTCTCACCAAAATCTAATTTCCTTTTTATAAATAGCTTGAGAAAACTCGCAGATAAAAGCACTTTTATTTTAAAACATTATCTTAATTTCTGTCTGTGAATACAAATTGTGTTACAGGCTACTTCAGGATGTTGCTTTAAGATTTTTTTTCTACATCGTCTGATGTAAGTTAGCTTGAACATAAAAATCAACCTTTATTATGTACATATGTTTTATATATGTACGAGTTTATCGATACTCACAGATAACAAGCCCAATCCATCATGACAGCAGCCAAAGTTCCCGTTTCTTAAAATATACAAGGAAAAAGTGTGATCTTATTTTACGCACTGATAATATAGCATTATATTTTTGGAATAATTGTTGATTTCGTTCTAGTAATTTATCAGTTGATTCGTTCTTTTAATCTGGCTTAATTTCCTCCATTTTGGCTTGGGATTTTTACTTATCTATTTTCGAGTGTAACTCTACTACTCTTTTTCCTGATGGTGAAAAAGTATATAAAAGCTGACAATTAGTTTGTGGTTTAAATTAAAACATACTATTTTACACCACCACACCTCAAACACAACACGATGTTAGGCAGTTTTGCGAATGAAACTTGGCAGGCGTTAGCAATAACGCAAACAACACTCATCAAAATACTTTTGACAAATCTTTATAAATTTATCCTAAGTGTTACTCTGACTTAAAGGCTATATTATTGTAAACTTCCAATTAAATTAATTCCGTGCATTGCGTGAAAGAATGACAAACATATATCGATATATCGATATATGCTTACATACTTTTACGTTTATAATATTAATATGATTATATAAAAGAAACTGTTTAATTCATAATTACAGCCATTGGAAGTCCTCGGCTGGACATAGTCCTCCCCAAGAAAGGGGTAATCTTTCCTTTAATTCCCGCGCTGGGGAAGCTTATGGGCAATTGCAAAGCGCAGCTTTTGCGACAGGGATGCTGCTGCCCATTCCCACCCTGTTCATTTGAGCCACTCTGTCTCGGATATATATACCGTCATCTGTCAGTTCTGAATCGCCTCTTATGACACCTGGTACAGAGGTAGGTATTACTCTGCCGATACCTCACGGAACAAATTATGAACATAAAAAAAATATCTGGATTTTTTTTATTATTTCAGACTATAGAGATTACACAATTAACAACTACATTACTTGTAAAAACAAACTGCCAAATGACTATTAAACGAGTGTTCTTTTATAATGGTCATATTTTTTAACAATTGTATAGTTAATTGTGCATAACATTGTTTTCTAAAACTGTTAACTGAGGCAAATAAACTTTTTGTTTATTTTTATTATAAATAATTTCCTGTGATGCTTTTAATCTGGCATAAAATACATTAACTACAATCGTCCCCATTAAACATGGTCGTACAAACTAGGAACTCTGTAGAATTTATAGATTAGTTAGAGTGTAGACATTTTTTGTGAAATATAAGCAACAAATAGTCATGTGTAATGGCAGTAACATGGTTGACGTGTTTATAACTAAAGATTTTAAGCCTTTTGCTTAATTTTTTCAATTCTTAGGACAATTTAAGTCATTAGCACTAAATTACATTATAGTCTTATTCACAAATATTAGTTAAATAATAACAACCATTATTTAATTGAGATAAGAATATATAAACACATATACATAGCCAATGACGTATACGCACGGTGTAGTTACTATAACAATAAAGGATTTAAATCAATGCACCAAGTGCTGCAACATTCATAGTCATAGGTTGCAGAATTATTAACTGGTCGATCTTTAAAATAGAAATTAAAATTAAAAAGAGATCGGACTTGAGATATGGCAATGTATGTGTAAGCAACACACTGTCATTCCCAGCGGTATTATACTAAATACATACGCTAAGAGAAAAGGAAGAAGTTCTTAAATAGAGCACTTTAATAAGCCACTTCATCCCAAAGTTTCAAGGAAGTTGTGACAGTCGAATAGTTTAGCAACTATGAAGTATTGGTTGCATGAGTGACGGGCGCGCCGTGCAACTTGTTCTCACTATTTCCAAGCGACCCGCTTCTAAGATACACATGGAGCCAGAGAATGGAAGAGACAATATTTGGAATATTTATACCTCATACTTGTAATTTTTAATATGTCCCGTGGTTTAAATATGACGGTCAATGGCGCAGTTAGTAGTGATCCTATCTTGTGGGCCAAGGGTCGATTCCTACCCAGAGAAAATATTGATATGATGATATTTGTATTTATTCTGTATCTGGTTACTAAATATATGTATTTATGTAGTATGTTTGTTCTTCCTCTGTTGCTGGCGTCTGTAACAAAGCAACTTACATCGGAATCAGGTCAACTTGCGTATTGTCTATAATATCACACGCACTTATTTTTTTGTATGTTCTGCTGGTTTCGCTTGTGGATACACAATTTACTTGCAATACCACTACTAATGAAATTTTAATTTTTTTTTTATGTTTTCGGTAACCGTACGGAAATAAATTTCAAGTGTGACGACAAAGTAGTAAGATCATTTTAAAGGTTATATAATTAATTTCCTTCGGCATTTACAATCAGATTATTTTTATTCCGTTTTTTGTCCTGACTGTACTGCGAACGTTTACATAAGAAGCCTTTGATAAAAAGGATTTTGAATGAAAATGAAAGTTATGAATTTTGCGTTAAGAGTGATCTAAAGATAAATATTTAAAGACACAAATACGGCCTGAACATATCAAAATTGCATTGCAAAGCAATTTTGATATGTTCCCATAGAATTAGATATAAATATCATATATAATACAATAAACAAACATAATTTTACAAAACATCTCATACAATGAGCTGAAACTGTGGTCTCGTCACTTCAAGCACTTGTGTTACGAATATCATACAACGGAAGAATCGCAAATATAATGCTTAGAACACATAAAAATACCACTCACATTAATTCACCATATAAATGTTTGTCCTTGACAAGGATTGATACCATGACCCTTGGCGCATAAGACAGAGACACTACCGAATGCGCCATCGTGCCCGTCAAGTTTATCTTTCTAATAGATTACTGCAACAACTTCTTGAAGATATTTTCATGATCAGGTCCTCAACGCTGTATGTCCAATACCCCCAAATCACATTCCTTTCCGTACCATTACACTATTTTGAACCTTAACAACAAGTAATAAGGCTCACTCGGAAGCTTAGCAGAAGTTGTCGCTTTATGAGATTGCTCTATTGAGTTTCGGTCTCCACTTCAGGGAATTTGGGATATGCCTTCAACTTCAACAGCATTGTACCTTTCCTTTGTACCTTCGAAATCTTTTAAACGACCCGACTTTGCCCTCTTTGATCGGCTTGGAGATTTTTAATAAATATTTACTATTATGAGAAATAGCGACTCCTTTCGTAGGGTCTTTAAGAAAAATATGGTATTCTTTCATGTTAGGGTTGGAGATATACCCTAAGCGTTAGCATTAAATATGAACATGTTTCATAAGTGTACAAATCAGAGTGATAGTTTTACAAAAAAATATATTTTATATCAGTTTTATACCGAAAGTCGTATACACTTTTATAAAACAAACTTTTTTAACATAGATTGGACCAATAAATGTTTATTTCGATCGATCGTTTATGTCACGTATCGAGTATACATCTAGTATTTTTCATCATACCTGTTATATTATATTCAGTGTTTATCATAGTCTCCTGAATTAATCAATAAGGTTGATTAAATAGCCGCCAAGTACCGGTAGAGTAAAAAAGTACCTACCCATGAACCGATAGTTGTAAGAGGAAACCCATTTACCGAAGCCAACAGATGACGATATATTTACCCGAAGCTACATAAATCAAATGCGCAGGCGGGGATGGGTAATGTGATTTTGCTTCACAAACATAGAACTCCAGCTTTAGGAAAATAATATTTTCAATTATTGAATTTTACGAAATGTGGTGAAAAACATTTCAAATTTGTTATATAGTTTTTTTGTATTATAATTATTGTATGTATTTATTACTATCGTACATATTATTCAATTTTATTTATTCAATATATAAATATTCAATTCAATATATTTCTAAAGAAAATATACGTTTAAAAAAGATATGTTTGAGGTAAAGTACCTCAGAATGCTTGCAACAATTCTACGCTGCACATCAAGCGAGATCCTCTGCATAAGAAAAGTCCCGGAACGGTGGTCCAAACGCCTTCCCAATTCTTTGATAAAGAAGTTTCCTTCCTTTTTCTTCTTTTTTTGGTATAGTTTAATGCAAGTTGCTTATACCCTCAGGTGCTAGCAACTTGTACCTTGTGTTTGTGTTGTAAAAACGAAACATTGTGTTCAGAAACGAATACTGACGATTAATAATTATTGTAACCATTTTTCAAACATTTGAATTATTTTGTGTGGTTTTTCAAGTCAGCAAGCCCCCCTGAAGTCCTGATGGTCCCTTGAATACCGCGTGCCGTCGTAGTCTACATCTGACATCTATGACAAAGAGAAAATATTTAACTGTTTAATTGTTTGTTACGACATGAGTAAAAATGTACTCGATTTAAATAATCCTTTCACTAATAGAAAGCTACATCAAGTAACATAAGCTTCATATACTCAACATAGCTAATCTCTTAAAAACATCTTATATTTTATATTACTTACTTATTATCTAAAATTATATGTAATAAGGCACAAGTTATATAATTGCGCATTTATACCAAATAATATTGATAGGCACGATGGCGCAGATGGTAGAGATCTTGTGCTCATAAGGTCGTGTTTTCAATCCCCACCCAGGACAAATACTTAAAATAATGCTATTTGTTCTGTGTCTGAGAGTTAAATATTTGTATTTATGATTCAAATATTCTCTGATGCCTGTAACACAATTGCTCTCAGTGACTTATTATGGATATGAGATGTTGTGTGATTATGTTGTTGTTATTTTTTTTTATATACACTCAAATTATTTCTATTAACCGCGGGGCTCTGTTATATAAGTAAAAAAAAATATAACATAAGCGCAATAATAAATATAACATAAATCATGAATTTTCTGACTTAAAGGTATTTCGTCATTTCAACGTTGTAATTTCACTATCTCTTTCACCCTTTAAATACAAAGCACACTGCAATACGAACCACTGCTGTTAAAACAGTTCATATTTATTACTCGTGTAAAGGAATACGGCAAGCGTATTCAATTTTCGTAAGTTGTGATTGACCCAAAATAAGAATAAAAAAAATTGCATCCTTTAAAAGAAGTAACTTATCTGTACGTAATCGTTACTCAAATAATGTTTTATTATTAATATTATGTATTAAATTGTTGCCTGAATGTGTCAGATGTCTGAAGCAGATACATTTCAGAATTATTTTGGATTATTTAGATTAGGTAAGAAAATTCGCTAATTTATAAAAAAATAATAATAAAATGTGATGATGTACATAATTAATGTGAATACCGCAATTACTGATTCGTAATTTGAAAGTCTACTACTGGAACTAAGCATCCCCTAGAAAGGGGGAATTCCGGCCATAATTGTCGCGCTAGCCAAGCTTGTTGGCAATCGTAGAGTGCAGCTTCCCCAACGGGGGTGGTGCCGCCCAATCCAAAATAATGTAGCTTATAATGAACAAGGCGTATTCCTTATAAGTTACTTTATTTTGGATGGACACATTCATTGATAAATCTAGTATGTGTTGTATCCTAGGTATTAGACCTCACATGGGGTAGACTTTCCATAAGGGTCGTTTGCATTAGTCCCATTCTCACCTAAATAGCAGTATTTGTATTGCTGTGTTCCAGTTTAATGAGTGTTTGATAAGATTACTGGGTAATGTGACATAATATCTTCAAGTCGCAAGGCGCTAGGAATGTTATGAGTGTCCATAGACGCTTTCTATTACGCGAAATGTATCCCTATTTGTGGACTTAGTCCTAAAAAAATCTTGTTATCTAAAAGATAATGTTAAGGATGAGAACTAGGTAGGAGTGATCAAATCTTTGCACCAAGGGTCGTGGGTTTGATCCCCACCAAAGACAAATATGATGAATACTTGAATTTGTTTTCGATCTGGTCATTAAATATGAATTATATTTGTGATTCCTCTGTTGTCTGATGACGGTAGCTATTTTAAGCGACTTATCTCAAAATAGGTCAAATATCAGTCATAGATATGTGGTGTGAATTTGTTTAATTTTATTTTTTTTCGTCTTAATTCATTAAGAAATAATTACGTAGCTATACTAAGCTAAAGTCTCATAAAACCATTAACAAACTCATTGAAATATTAACTTACATCTGTTAACATCAACATCATATCAAATTGCCGTTTAATTTCGCCATAACACACTTCCCTGCGAAATTACCACTATAGTTGACAATAAGAGGCTTTACGACTTCCGAGCTGGAAGCATGACAACATTTATGCGAGATGCACGAACTGATTTCGACCCTAATTTGCAGTTAGTAAGGTCTGTTGTGGAGCGAGGTGTCGCAAACTGTAGTTAGCTGGTTCTTCATATTGCCATTGAGGCAATTAGTCTGTGATCTCAAGGCTGTGAATATACGGGAATATTTTACGGTTTAGGACGAGAATCTGGTTTTTCTGCGTATTAATCAAAATTGAGTTAAATTCAAGTTAGTTACACGCATAATAAGTAACTAAGAAAGTTCCGGTGTATCAAAATTATTCCATCATTAAAAGATTTTTTTAATGAATGGTACTGTATTTTAAGCCGTGAGGTACCGGCAGAGTAAAATAGTATTTTCACCTGTACCAGGTGTCGTAAGAGGCGACTAAGGTACCAGAACCGACAGATGGCATTCAAAACATTGCATCTCAAATGCACAAGGCGCAGTTGGGTAGCAAAATCCCCATCGCGAAAGCTGCGCTCTGCGATTGTCAACACGTTTGCTCAGCGTGGCAGTTATGGACAACCTTCCCCTTTTCTTGGGGAGAGCTATGTCCAGCAGTAGAGTCTCAATGGCTGGTATGATAATGACTATATTTTATATTCAAGTTTGAGCAAGCAAGAATTGAACAAAGATAGGGTGCCTTTCTTCTTTCTAAAATGGTCAACTAGAACTCTCCAGGTACAAATTGGACCTAAAAAAAACTTAAAATATCTAATAAAGGTCTAAGTATATCAATTAAGGTCTAGGCGTATTTCAAATAAACTCACACCAAACGATTGAGGTCGTCTGCAGATACTTATATATATGTCTGTTTGTTTATATATATATATATATATATAAACAAACAAATTGCGGTATATCCATCAAAAACAGTGCAGCTCAAATTCATGAGCAGCAGAATCCCCATCGCGATAGCTGTGCTTTGCGATTGCCAGGCTTGCCCGGCGCAGCAATTGTGGGCATAGAAATTACTTTCCTGGAGAAGCTTATGTCAAGCAGTGGACTATCAATGGCTGGTAGGATGATATATATATTTATTTCCTTTTGAAAACTACATCAAATAGTACAAAAAGTAAGTGACTGCCCGAGGTCTGATACATACTCTCAATAAAATGTGTTAAGGACTTAAAACTTAAGGTTTTAACCGCAAGCGCTTATCTTAGAGAGAGTTCCGCCGTTTGTACACCACCCCCTACAAACTCTACGCTACCCAGCATTGCGTATCTTGTGGCCTATCCTAGGAGTTATACATGTAATGTCCGTGTGAGCTATTTCTATGTCACAAAGAGAAGATAAGAAGCCTCAATGATACCGAGATATGGCTCGTTGGGCTATAAGCCTGTAAGCCAATAAAAATCGACTTCAAGCTTGGTGGCGCTCGGAATGTCAACGTGTAAAATCACATTTCAGCTCCATGTCTTCTCCACCGTTTGGTGAATAGTTCACTTTAATTACCTCCCATTTTACTTTCCTCGTGCTATGATTTCATACAATCTAATGCTGTTTGTTACTGTGTATTATTTTTATTATTACTAGTAGATTATAGAAACCAAATGTATTTTAATAAACTTTAAATAAAATTATTTTTGGTCATTTCATACAACGTTGATATATATACGAATTACAAAGATTCATAAAATGGTATAAAAATGAATTTATTTTATTGTTTCAGCAGAATTTTTTTTGAACAAACACGGTTTTCTGTTTATTGAAAAATAGAAATTTAAAACAAAACAATTCAAAAACGAATGTTCCACATAGATATTTGAATCTATACTATATTTGATAGAACGAAGCGTGTGTGATAAAACGAAGTGTTTGCAATGTAAAGTGAATGCGCGCACACACACACACACACACACACACACAGTCACTGATCTCTTGCATCGGCCGCACATACATAAAGTGCAAACAAACACCGACTGAAATTCTAATTATTTGTTAAAATTGTATTTTTCAAACATATTATTTTGAGACGAATTATATGACATAATATCGGTTCCACAAATATTTTCTTTAAAAACATTTTAACTGTTAAAATATAATTGTATGGTTCTGGTACTTCCCGGTCGATACCACGGCCTAAACAATAATAATAATATATTTTTTTGTCATCAGTATTGTAAACGCATTATGTTTTATAATCGTCAAAAAGTAGTTTTGTCATACATTTATTAAATATAATTTTGTCAAATGTTTTTTGTGCAATGATTGGTCATTCTGTATAAGGCAAAAAGGTACTATATTTCGAAGGCAAGCCCCAAGCCTAAAAGCAAATATATATGGGTTCTAAAACTCATTCTTCTAACCATTTATCATGATCATGTTCAAAAGTAGCAGTTTTCAAAGATTCAAATTTTTTCCGTAGCGTAATCAAATCTGCTACCAAATTCCGTTACGGATGCTACGTGTGGTGTACAGAAACCCGTAGCTTTTTTGGCAGTATCTAGGCTTGAAATATTTAAGTGTCAGCCACAGACTATAGTTTGAAACAAATGAGCGGAAAACAAAAGAGGATAATGCACGCTCTCTTCATACACAGGGTTGAGGACACGCCTATCTCCAGGGAGATATTATTAATCATCATGATTTGAGGGGACTGACAAAAAGTATTTGTAAAACTACTGCTGTATTTATTTCAGGTTCGTATTGTATTTGGTTAGTAGATTGTTGCCTTATCTAGTTACAAGGGTTTTTGTTTTAACCAGAGTTTTAAAGTGAATGATCATTTAGTTGAACGAATTAACTTTTTATGATTCTGTCTTAGCATTAATTAATTTATTCAAGACTTAGGAATTCAAATTAAATCTGAAAAAAAATCTACGTAATGTATATACGCTCCAGAATGTTTGGACTGACTTCGATAATACGTTTTCTGTTGTGTTTATGACAGACAGCAGTATCAGGTAATTTGTACCGAAAATTCTGTAATAAAGGTTATCCCAAGAACAGGATAAAATTTTCTATGTTTATCCAGACAATTCCAGACATAGCCCTAGCTTCGGGGTCCCCTAGTTGGGATTATACCTAACAAATTTAGAAGCTCACAGCGCTTTCGTACTGACTCAGGCTGTACGTTGACAACTCCAAACGGTCTTTCAAACCGGAACACACTAATGAGAATACTGCTATTTGGCGATAGAAATAAGCGAAAGTGAAGTACTAACGTAGACGACCTTCATATGTAGTCTTCCTTATGTGATGTATATATATTATCATTATATTATCCTTCTGTATATTTATTACATACTTTATTTGAATTTTTATAAAGTAAGCAAACCTTCAGATATCTGATATAATTTACCACCTATGTTATTTTTAATGAATTATTATCATTAATCCAAATAAAAAAGTAAGATCATTTTTGATCTTCGATAAAAAAGACTTAATTACATCGATACTACTATTAAAATCAGTCGGTTTTGATATAACTTAGCATGTAAATACTCTAAGAAAGGTATATATTCGTATAAATCTAAATACATAGCTAGTTTTTATAAAAGTATAGAATTTCTTAAGACCAAAAGTATAATTTGTTGGACTGTTAAATTTCAAGTGAAAACAGACTTTCCAATGAAGTTCACTAAGCAGATTATTTGATGACATTATTAAAATACCGTCAACGAAGTTAGCCTGCCTAATTACTCAAGCATAAAATAAATTAATATCCTACAAAAAGTCGAATGAAAACGATCCTAATTAAAATCGTTATCAATGTCATAAAGTCTTTACTACATAAAAGAGAAAGAACAAAACAAGCCGAAACTTCTGTGGAAGTCGTAATGAAAAAAAAAAGTTTTACAAATGGCGGAGCTAATGAAAGTTCGCGGAAAATTGCCTATTAGGGGCGTATAATGTCAAAGTGGAATTTCTATCATACTTTTAACTTAAATGCTTGGTAATTCCTTTAAGAGAAATGTTTTATGCTGTGAACATTATGAAACCAACATGTATTGTTTTACTAGTTATTGTAAATATTTACAATATTACTAGTTTTTTTTTTACCGGGGTACCGGAAGACAGTCTGAGTATAGGTTGACCAAGGTACCCGGATCAATGAGTTGAGTATCAAAATAGGTCTCGCGAATCTACAGTTTGCAATGTAATATATCCAGCGTTATAATTATGAGCATGTACGCCTAACGATTGCTGATGATTTTTTTAAAGACATTCTTCAATAATTGATTTTCGAATTGGGGTCTGATATATTATTCTGCTGGTTAAAGTTAGTGACATTAATATTTTTATTATTTATTTATTATAAGAATATTAAGTGAAGTAAAGTAAAATAAAATGAAGTGAAGCGAAGTGAATTGTAGCGAAGTGAAGCGAAGTGAAGCGAAGGGAAGCGAAGCGAAACGAAGCGAAACGAAGCTAAACGAAGCAAAACGAAGCGAAACGAAGCGAAACGAAGCAAAACGAAGCGAAACGAAGCTAAACGAAGCTAAACGAAGCGAAACGAAGCGAAACGAAGCGAAACGAAGGGAAACGAAGCGAAACGAAGCGAAACGAAGCGAAACGAAGCGAAACGAAGCAAAACGAAGCGAAACCAAGCGAAACGAATTGAAATAAAAAAAAGCCAATGAAAGGAAGTCAAATGAAGTGGAGTCAAATAAAGTGAAATTGTGACAGTAACAATGAAAGTGAAGTGAAAACGGTTGATTAATAAAATCGTCAAATTACTTCATGAATTTATTGAGTTAATCGTCCATAAAAAAATTTACTAACCCAAATTACTGCTAGGTTGCTTTGCAAACGTCCAACCTCAAACTAAATAGTAGTTTTACTTTTATTATAAAAATATAATATAGTCTATCTATAGATAGACTATATTATATTTTCAAATACTTTGGCCTTCAAGTTCTAAAATAATAGAGTAAGTCACGTTGACTTATTCTAAGATAACATAAATGTAAAAGTTGACAAACATTATTATTTTGTTTAATGTTTTCCAAGAAACTTATTTTAGTAAAAGCCTAATATTTGACCTAGTCAATAATGTAAACGGTGAATCCCGTGCGCCAAGAATTGTGGTTCTGATCCCTATATAAGAATAACATTTATATGACGAATATTTGTATTTGTTTTGTATCAGGGTATAAAATATGTAATTAAATATTATATTCGTAATAACTCTGTTGTCTTATGTCCGTAACGCAAGTACTTTAAGCAACTTATCTCGGAGTAAATATTGTTTTAAATTATGTAAATAAAACTAAATGTATTATTATTTATTAATTTTTCCCCCTCTTAGGATGACCTATGTCCAGCAGTGGACGTTCTATTAATGCTGTAAAGATTGTTTCAAAGATTATTCATCATTGTGATGAAACGTTACAAGAGTACGAGCGATATGCATGATGTATCATAATAATTCTTGAAACAAATAAAACAGTAACTAAGTAGACCATCCAATGAATAACAATTCTTAAACCTATTTCGTGGAACAATATCTTAATTAGACGTTTTTATTACTAGAGCCTTAAATAGCTGATAATTTTTTCAGGTAAAAGAATGAGTACTAATATTATAATTCCATCGCAGGATAAGTTTAGCGATGAAAGGATTCCAAGCTTTAAAACCTTTTAAAATGAACTCCACTTGGCTTTGACAACAATCGACTTTTACAATTAAATAGGGACCTAAAAGCTGAATCTTAAATCTTTTGCAAGAATAGAACTTGAGATTTTTTTAGACTTTCCTAATAATATAATTCATAACTTGAAACGACTGAGCAGCATTGGTTTGAGTCAAAAATTTTAAATTATCTATGAAAAATAATAAAAAGAGAAATTCCTACATCATCTCATACATTGACCTGATTCCGTGTTAAGTTGCTTAAAACACTTATGTTACATATATCAGACAGCTGAGGAATTACAAATATATTAATTAGATACATATATTTAATACCCAGACACAGAACAAACATTAATATCAGCATATACTTATTTGCTCTGGGTGGGGATCGAACCCACAACCTTTGGCACATAAGACAGAATCACAACCATCTGCGCCATCGTACCTGTTAACATATATATATATATATATATAAATAGTGAAACGAAGTGAAACGAAGTGAAACGAAGTGAAACGAAGTGAAA
>JACJUM010004390.1:17025731-17132835 GCA_020976665.1 Heortia vitessoides
AAGTGAAACGAAGTGAAACGAAGTGAAACGAAGTGAAACGAAGTGAAGCGATATAACGATAACTAATCATCATCATCATAGCAGACATTAAGCGTTCATTGATGTAAATAGGCCTCCCCAAAAAAAAACATAAGGAAGGATATGAGGTACACTTCATACAAAAGATCGTCTGCGTAGGTACCTCACCGGTGGTGATCCGATCTGAGGGTGAGAGGCAGTGAATTTACTGGGTAATGTGGAAAAATATCTTCAAGTCACAAGGTTTGCAACGTGTTAGTTACATCCTTGTGATATTACGAACATCTCTTGGCTGCAATATCTACTGTAAGGTAAAATGTATGCTTGTTTGTCGTCCTGGCCTTGTAATAAAAAAATGACCATAGTTGCCGAGATGGACAAGCTATCGCAGAGCGTAGCTTCACCATCTTCTTGTATTTGGACAGCGAATACTAATAAACTATTTCTAGTGCAAAAATGTGTATCTCTGGCTGTTTGATATGGAATTGTGTTAATTTAAACCCATTTTTTTATTTTATATAATTTTTTTTATATAATACATTTATAAATAAATCGAGCAACAGCATACATACTTTCTTGTCTTCGTGACAAGTATCTTAAAGCACTTATGTGACGGATGTCAAACAAGAGTGGTATTAAACTTATGATATTTACACAGAAAATAAATATGATTGATCTGGATGTCGATCGAACTGACGACCTTCTCGCACAAACATGATAACTTCCGAACGCGTCACCAGGCCATTTTATTTTCAGCTATTAAAAGTCGCTGAAAAATACTTCATTTTATAAGCCACTACATTTTGTAGTATGAATAAATTATAGCCTCAAAGTCGAGGATTATTATCAAAGCCTAATCCGCTCAAAAGTAGGCCAACTATGCAGCCTACTTAAAAACAGGTAAAATAAAAAGGTGGTATGGTTTGAAGAAGTTGACAGTGGATGTAGAAGATAGAAGATAAAATCCTATTTATAAATGTCCCCGCTGCTGGGGAATCGGCTTTCCTTATTAGTCCATAGAGAACAGAAATTGTAATCTACCACTCTGAGCCAAAGTGGTGGATTGTCACCGGACCCAACACCAATGTAGTAAAGGATGCTTATATTTAAAATACAGCCGGTGCATTAACCTCTAACATCTCTACCATAAGAAAGAATAAAAATAAACAAAAATCAATTTAACTAAATAAAAGCTATAAAGTGTAACATGGTAACAGATACAAAAGAGTTCATTGAGTATCCTTGATTAATAGTTTATCTTGGGTACCGGCAAAGTTGAATAGTAACTACGGAAACAACATATAATATTATTTTCATCATATTTTAAATGCGGTTCAGCATAGCTTAAATGCAACTGGGCGGGAATGGGCAGTAGTATTCCCGTCGTAAAACACTCTGCGATTATCATAATATTTGCCAATTGCAGCAATAATGGGTAAATTTGTCCCGTCTTTGTTTATTTCAATTAGTAGTAGACAGTGACTAGACTGAATTAAAGGATATTTTTAACGACTTTCATCATCATCATTATCATTACAGCCATTGGAAGTCCATTGCAGTACATAGTCTTCCTCAAGAAAGGGGGAATTTTGCCCATAATTGCCGCACCGGGCAAGCGTGTTGGCAATCACAAAGCGCAGGTTTCGCGACGGGGATGCTGCTGCCCACCCTGTGCATTTCGTGCTTGCCTATTTCGGATGGATATACCGCCATCTGTTGAATCTGGTACCCTTGCCTCTTACGATACCTGGTACAGAGGGAGGTATTATTCTACTTTGCTGGTACCCATGACTACTTACCGACTTTGGTCTCCATTAAAATTCTTAAATCAAAACAAAAGAAGATATCTGTTTATCTTATTTTGAATTCTATACTAGAGCAAATGTGTATTTAATGCCACAGGTAAACATTCCTTAACTAGATTTGCACAGCGACGTCTAAGCTAACCGTCTATAAATCATAATTATACAGGGTGTTGTGAAGTAAGCGAAGCATCAGAGGCTTTTGTTTGCGGCTCATTTATTTCAAGTTGTAGTCTGTTGGAGACGCGGGCGGCTGACGACGATCGTGATGTGTCGCCGTTTCGTTTAAACTGCGGTTGCACTGAGAAGACTTACATTTGTTTTACCTGTAAATGCAGTTAAAGTTGTTGATTGTTCCGTCAGAGTTAAAGTTAAGTAGGTTTAATGCCTTGTGGCTTTGTACACAATAAAGCATAGCCTCTAGATGAGATATTTTTAAAGTACAGTTACCGTACTCGGTACAATAGGAATAATGAAAGAAGTAAAATAGTACCTTTCTCTTACATCTTAGTTGTCACCACTCCTGCCCACGACAGTCTGGGGTATGTGTAGTATCAAGGTAGAGGTTGGTAAAAAATCGTCAAGAATTATGCGAAATCTCTAAGGGAGGCTTATTTTTAAGGGTGGACATTATATATCTCTTTTCGTATGATAATGAAAGGCTTACATTATAAAAAATAACCCTAAATTCTATGAGTTTCAAGCTAACGTAAATAGTTACAGATTTCTTAATTAATTCCTCCAGTCCCGGAAAAACAGTCCGCTTATTTCAAAATTTTATTTTGTATCATCCCCTAGCATTTTCAAATTAAAACTTAGAATACACTTTATATAAGTAAAATATTTAATATATATATAGATAAGACCTTGTTGATCTTATATCATAATGGAATTCCACTGCTGGACATAAGCGTTGGAGGGAGGAATTTTTCCCATATTTGCCACGTTGGGCAAACGTGTTGGCAATCGCAAAACGCAGCTATCGCGACGGGGAAGCTGCAACCAGCTGTGTGTTTAGGCTGCACGTTTTCGGATTGATATACCGCCATGTGTAGGTTTTGGTACCTTAGTCACCTCTTACGACATCTGGTGAAGTGGAAGCTGCTATTATATTCTGCCGGTACTTCACGGCGTTGCCGGTACCTCAAGGCACTAATAGTATACTTACCAAAAAAAAAATAATTTAGGAAAAAAAGTGTTAGTAAAGGTTTCAAATAATAACTAATAAATATAAATTCTATTTTCTAACATTTACGCGTCTACTATTGACAACGGTTACCGCAAGGTAACCGAAACGTCAAACTAGTTTTTTTGACGGCTTCAAAATACGGTTTATTTAACTTTTTACATTAAAAATGTAAAAATTTAAATAAACCGTATTTTAAAGCCGTCAAAAAAACTAGTTTTATTTTGATGCATATATTTAATCTTACTTACATTGTAAACTCAAATGATTGTGTATTTTTGTTTGTGTTTGAATAGACTCATGTTTGTTACTAGAATAGCAGAACAGATCTAGAAAAAATTTTCACAGAGATTATTGTTAGCTTGAAGTTGTTGCTCATATGTATGCCAAAAACATGTTCTTATGACAAAAGCTATCAAGTAGTTACATAGATTTCTTTCCGGAATAACAAAAAATCGTCCGGGTTGATATATAAAGTGAAGACTAAAAACTAATGGAACCTTGGAAGGTAAATGAAATCTTTTACCTGTAGAGTTACAAAACATACTGCCGTTACTAAAACAAAATCATCAATCCTAAGCTACAAACTTATTTAATATTGAAACAAAAGCAAACCACAATTTATAGTTGACACAGCGATCGCAGCCATAACTCTTTGCAAAGATGAGCGGGATCCATTTAATGCAACCGCGGCTTATATTCTGGGAATAAATCATTTAAACTCTTTGTGCGCGTGATATACTAAGGGAAGTGTAAATCAAAGCGCATTTCTGATTCGTGCACCATTAACAATACCTCTTTGTTTTACTCCGATGTTGTTCCTGAGGTTTAATACTGCCTCTTTGGGAGAAAATTTAATTGTTTACTCGTTTCCTATTTTATTAACTTCTCTATTCAATATGTTCATTTACTTCATTATTAGGTATAGGTTGTCCACTGATGGATAAAGGCTTCCCTAAGTAATTATAATTGGTATGAAGGCTCTAAAACGTCCACCGTTGTGGACATCCTGCGGTATGCTCGCCATTGCGTAGTCTCCATTCCAGAACCATAGATGTATATAATAAAATAAAAATTATTTCCAAATAAAATTATTTTAAAATCATTACATTAGGCGACCCTTAAAAGCCTGCCCTGTGGTAACAGAACATGATTATAAAGTAATTGTCATACACTAGCAAACATATTTAACAGAAAAACAAATAAAAACGTGCCTGCCTACATTAGATTGAACTGTGGATATGGTTATATGAAGTGTTGAAGTGTAGATGTGTAACGTGAATGTAGATGTGCTAGATGCGGGAATAAAAACTGAGGTTATTCCAGACTTTTAAGATTTTTCCGTCTCCTCGTAAGAAAGGTCAAAGGGCAACTTTAGCAGAGAAACATTTTTTTATGGATTTTTAGTTGTAAATGAAACTTGTTAACCAATCCCTACTATCCCTACTATAATATTATAAATGCGAAAGTAACTCTGTCTGTCTGTCTGTCTGTCTGTCTGTCTGTTACGCTTTCCCGGTTAAACCTCTCAACCGATTTTGATGAAATCTGGCATAGACAATCTTTAGACCTTGAGAAAGGACATAGGCTATTTTTGAACTCGAAATAAGGGTTGTCAGGGGTTGCAAGGGGGGATGAAAAGTTGTTTGCATGGATCGCTATTTTTAGAGCTAGAAACTTAAAACTTATTTTTCAGGCCATTGATTCGATATAAATAAACGTGACATTCAAAGTTTATATAATTTGAAGTAAATAGGTATGGTACCCAAAAAACTATTCCACGCAGACGAAGTCGCGGGCACAGCTAGTTTATTATAAAAATAAGGAAAGGGGTATTTAGAATATTAAGGGGTATTTATAATATTTAAAGGGGGATTTAGAGTGATACGCAAAAGAGGTTTACGATGAAAATATAGGTATCAAAAAAATATTTTCTTCAATATATTTTAATGTTCTAAAGCATGCACAACAGTTTTATGCGTGCTTATAAATGCTCTACTATTAAATAATTATATGTTATGCGCGCGACTAACAAATGCCATTATAATTTGCATAGTCCTCTCTGGGTTATTTTAAGTTGAACTGGGCTGGGTTACACATACGAACGAACGTCGATCAAGATTTTCTAGCATCATGCTCAAATTTTGTATTAATTCTATTATATCTACGACATCGATGTTAAATTAAACGTGACTGATTTTTCGCATTTTGTATTAATGCCAAAATGTTGCCATTACAGAAGCGTAAAGATGTTTTCCAAAGTGGCATTTAGCAGTGTCTGAGATACGAGATCTCCCTTTTCAATGGGATAGCTTTCGAACTTTGCTCCTGTATTTGATCCAATAAAGCTGTTGTTGTACAAAAACTTCAGCATTTCGATGTACTTATAGTCAACATGGCACCGCTGTAGAGCTTCAAGTACTGCACACGTCTCAACGGAATCTAAGTTAGTCTCAATATTTACAAACGCCAAGTATACCTTTATACGCTCGTTACCTTTTACCTGTATAATTTACCGTAACGTAAAGATGAGGTCTATAAGGTTAATAGATTTATAAAATTACGTATATAATGTGTAATAAAACACTGCTGCCTAATGGTAGCCGAAACGTGGAACACAAAATGTTAAAATGAATTAGCTTTATTTGAAATCCGTCATGAACTTTTTTACATAATTTTTTTTTAAATCGATCCTAATATTTTTAATGGCGAAACCATGCCTGTATTTTTTCACTTTTAAAGACTAAACAAATTGATAATTTATACATATTTAAAGTAAAACAAATAGCCATCAGACTTGTTAATTAATTAATTTATTTTGTACCTTATTTTCTCATAAATCACTTGTGCTATGAAAATCAGACAACAATGAAATAACAAATATAATACTTTAATACATATTTGTGTTATCCAGACACAGAACAAATACTAATATAATCACAGAATAATAACAAAACTTTATTTACGTTTAAAAATCTCTACATAATTATTGTGATCGTAGTAATTGAATTATTTTTAATAAAAATATGTATTATTACAATTTTCATGGTTTCCATGCTTTCATTTAAACCTCGTAATTACAGATATTTATAATCAAATTATATAAGGTAATAAACAAAGTTGTTAACATCATATAGAGTATAATGTTAAACATTAAAGTTATTTATTTTAATTGTCGTAGTAGAGTCTCTGTTTGATCATAATTAAGTGGTAATAAGAAATCAGTGACAAGTATATTATAATGTGATAAAGTTTTGATGAAATTTTATGTTTTTATTTATATTGTTATACATTTATGCTGGTCGCTTATTAAACTGCTTGGCAGCAAATACTTGTTTGAGTGGATTGAAATCGCTAATGGCGCATACAATTGAAAAATGCTACGTAAATGTTGATTACATCTAATAACCTATAAGGTCATCGGTACTTTTAGTTATATCGTATGAACTAGTTTTATAAAAATATTTTTGTTATTTGATTATGATGAGAGAAGAGGATGGATGAAAGTAAAATAACTGCACAAATATACAAAACGAAAGTAAATGGAACAGTTGGTATAGGACCTATATGAACATGTCTTAACTAGGAATAAGAGGTATTAATAAGGGCTAGGTCAGAAGTATGAAGAATAAACAAGCGTTTATGAAAGTACTAATGCAAGTAAGGGAAGCAAGAGAGGTATGCCAAGATCTTAATAAGTGGAGATCCATAGTCTCAGCCTACCCCGATGGGACACAGGTGCGATGTATATCTATACAATATAGTAAAGTTTAATAGATATAAATATGCGTTTGAATCTATGTACTCTCAACTACTAGAACCAACTGTGTAAGATATTTAAGCTTCTACATGTATGCTGTCAGTGTTATGCCAATGTTAATATAAAATCTTTATAGGATCTTAATTATTCTCTTCGAGAATAAAGTTGAAATCATCATTATAATTGTATACCCACCTTTGTATATTTCTGTGGCTTCTGTCTCACACATTTTGTTTTAATAACAAAAGAAGAGATTGGTTTAAACTTTTCTGTACCAAATCTTTTTTGAACGTATATGTATACGACAGATCGCGTAAATTAGTATGTCACTGTTTCAAGAACAACTCACGTCTCTTGCACTATTCATCCCCTACCATTTGTATTTGATATTTGAGTTATTAGATTACCTTCTTTTATTTTATTAGACCAGCTTGATAAACTATCATGATAGTCCGCATTATAGTTATCGCAGCTTAAAGGCGCTCGTAATATCACAAGGATATCACCGGTGCGTTGCAAACCTTGTGACTTGACGATATTATATTACATTAATCAGTAATTTCACTGGCACTCTCACACTTCAAACTACAAATATAGCAATGCGAATACTGCCATTTAGACATTTAGAAAAAAATAAGTAAGGGTTAAGAGAGGTACTAATGCAAATGACCTTTGTATAGAAGTATATAAGGTCTACCTTATATACTTCATTAATGTCTTCATATATGAACATTAGTTGAACTTCACTATCTGACAATTAGAAATATTAACGTCAACGTGGTGAATCTCTTTTTATATCATCAAATCAACAGAAGATAGTTCACTGCTGAATACCTGCCATACTTTTTAAGAGAATTCGCTTTTGATAAATAAATCTTGCTTGCGAGGCGACTTCCTCCGCAGGGCACTCAAACACAATTCTTTAATAAAAGTGTCATCGGCGACATTAACCAGATTGTCGAGTAGTCACATTCCGAGGAATACATCGCCCATACGCCCTAGAGATTCTTAGGTACAATATTTGTATTGATTTGCGATTCGATAATGTTGGTAAATAATTACCACCATCATAATTATTACATAAGCTGTAAGACATATAAAGAAGGCATTTTGAATTCATTGTTGCATTAGGCAATCGCAGGACATAGCCTTCCGACGGGGATGCCCTGTGCATTTAAGCTTCACTATTTCAGATGGATATCTGTAAGCTCAGGTATTTCAGGTGCTTCTTAGGATACACCACCATCTGTAAGCTCTACGGTGCCTCTTATAACACCTAGCCCTGTTGATGGAACTTTTCTACTCTGTAGTTACACCACGACCAAGATTTTTAAAGATTTGATGTTCGGTTAATCAAACGGATGACAACGTTTATTTTTCTTAAAACGGCTTGTTTTTTGTGTTTTTTTATTTGCACTATATCATACTAGTAGCATCCATCTCAATTTATTAAAAATTAATTCAAACAAATATCTCCAAGGAAAATGTTCTAAAAAGTTGTAGTAAAATCTCAGCTCGTTAAAATACTATTTTCACTAAGAGGTACATATTGAAATTAAAAAGGTTATTTAAATCTTATAAAAGTCTAGACAGCCATTAAAGGCGTAATCAGCCTAAGATATTCTGTGATCCGTATTAATAATTTCAGTTAGACAGTAAAAAGCTCATTACGGTTTTCGATAAAAAGCTAATAACAAAATTATTTTTTGTGCCTTCAAAATTCAGTTGATTGAAAACATTTAAGCTATCGCTGAAAATATCTAGTTCTGATAATTTCGAAGTCTTATGCACTATCCCCTACGTTATAAAAATAAACCCTGTGCAACATTTCATTCTCGTCATTCTATTCTCTAACCCTTTAAGGTTAGGCCCTGCTTTGATATTTCAGTCAGTCAGTCAGTAAGTGACTGAATTTCATTTATTATATACATTTATTGCATACATATATTTAAAAATATCAACAGTTCATCAGACCGCTAAAACTTTACAAAGTTAATTAGACACTTTGACATAAATGCTGTATTGTCGTAAAGCTCTTTTTTAAAATTGTTTTTACAAAACACAGTATCTGACTTCTGTACATCCTTCGTTACAAGCTGGCGTTTTTGATATTAAATGTCAAGCGGCCTGCTCGACCACGTCCGGGTTCACAAATTAAAGCCTGTTGCTGACAGATACCGGCAAAGTATAATAGGTACCTCCTCCTGTTTCAGGTGTCGTAAAAGGTGACTTAGCGTACCAGAATCAACATATAGCGGTATATTCACATAAAACAGCGTAACATGGGTAGCAGCGCATACCCATCCTACTGCATTTGAGAATATTTTCAATCTATATCTGTATTCCCGATCAACGCTTAACTCTACAAAAGCTACCACGCTGGCCAAGCGCGGCAATTTTAGGAAAAAACCTCCTATCTTGAGGAGGCCTATATTTAGCCGTAGACGTTCTGCAGCTCCTGTGTCTGGTGCTAGCGGTGTAGGCAAATATTTGCATGAAACCAAAGACAAGTTGTTTTTTTTTTAAATATTGTAGTGTTATACATGCTATTTAGAAATATTATAAAGCCAAGTAATTTTACTTACTGTATTAAACTACATTTATTTATTTAAATATATTTTAACAATATAAAGTTAGAGCAGATGAGTTATAACTTTAGTAATTGGACCTTAAAAAACTTTCTAGACAGCCGTTGAAGTCTAAATTGGACGTAAGCATATAACTGTTCATAAAGTTTGATCTTTTAAGTACTTATAAGCTTCACGCGAAAATAGTTTATTAAATCCTATACTCAAATTTATGTTCAGCTCGTAGTATGATATTGCGTTACATAGTTTATGTACAATTTTAAAGATATGAAAGGTTTATTTTGGTGAATAATTAAAGGCTGCATCAAAAGAAATCACTAATGAAAATGCTATTTTAAGAGTTAGTCAGCCAATTTAAAGTAACACCACGGGCTGTGGAGAACGCAATGCTCAGGTCTTCTTTGTAATCAAATCGGAAATGGGGAATTGATAATAGAAACATGAAAGCAACTAAGCGTGAGCTAATGTTAATTAGTTACCTGATGGTAAGCTTACTTAGCTTAAGTAAACTTGTAACATCAAAGATATCACAAGCGCGTTGCTGGTCTTCAAGAAAAGAATAGATTTTACTCATGAAGGTCCCTAAATCGTAACGATCTGGGAAAACCGACGCAGCGAGTTTTTTCCAAAGATGGCACTGAAATTTTGTAAAGGAATTTGATGATCACAGTACAGATAGAATTGAAAATGAGTCCCAGTTGCAATTCCTTAATCAGTCTTCTGAATAAGTGAACAAATTTATAAATATTTAATATGATACCTCTTTTAGATAAATATCAAAAGTATTAATTAAATACTGTAATAATGCTATAGCAAACTAAATAAATCATTAGTTGCGTTAAATATATTACGTGTATATTATTTTATTATTATAGAAGTTTTAATTGGCTTTCATCACTACTTGCGATAGACATCGTCATGTTAGATAGAAAAAAGTTGACAAAGTCGAAGTGATTGGCTAATAAAAGCGTGTAATCGACTAAGACATCTTACCTCATACTGATATGAAATAACACACATGTCTTATCAATATACAGATAAAGCTCACATTCGCTTAAAAAAATATGAGGATAGAAAAATACTTTGTGGAAAAGTTTGTGTAAATTTTTTCACCCCACATATACTAACCACATAGTTCTTATTAGAAACGAATAGAGTATGAAACAGTACAACAAAATGTGTCAGACCGCAAGAAAAGTTAGCGAAAACGACTCTAATACTTGTTCAGATAGAAACATATTTGTGTGTTCTTATTGCTTAGTATTAAGGATTATTTTAGAATGGATAAGTGGTTTAAAACTGCAAATAGTTGTGTTTCAAAGTTGGAACGTCCGGCCATGTTGAAGATAACGTCTCTTTGGGTGTTATCAGCCAATCAGGGGCAGTGTTAAGGGGCTTACGGACGTGACGCGGAAATAACAGATTTTGCGTTACAAACATGTTGGGGCCTGTAATTAAGGATCCCACTCTTGTTTTTCTTGAGAAAATCTTTGTCTGTACTAGGTAATTGTTGGGCACAATTTCCTTTCTTCAAGAGCAAAATTTCTTAACATGTATATGCTTTGCCATGTATATTTTTTTACCATAAGTCACAACATACAATGTTTTCACTACAGAAACACGGGCAGATATTCGTGACTACAAACTACAAATTGGGCTCTTTACGCATTAGTAAGTGTCAAATGCTGCAAATATTGTCAGCAATGTGCCTTCTGAAGCACGATTGAATTCTAGTAGCCTAAGATCCTTCGTCGAAAGATGATACATTTTTGGTCACCCATCTGATCGTGCAATGTTTGCATTAAGGACTGCACTATTAGCTCATTAATATAAATAAACTTGTAACCCCCCCCCCCTTTTCCGCGGGGGAAAAAGGAATAAAAATTGTTATAGTGGGTTATCTCTAAGAACTAGACATATACCATCGTGGATATTTTAGTACATTTTTTATAAGTACAATACTGTCATTATTCATTATTATTTTGATCAATCTCGTCGGGTTCAGCCAGTGTTTACATTGTGGTTGCTAAAAAAGTCTTTATTTTAAACATCACATTGAAAACCTTTTAAATTATCAAGGTATCACTATATCATGCATGTATTTTGTACATACAAACAAATCTCTGGAATCACTCTTTCTTTAAAAAAAACTGCATCAGAATCCATTTCAAAGTTATAAAAATCGAAGTATATATAGAGACAGATAGACAGCGTAAAGCAACTTTGCGTTAAACTATATTACATAATTATTGTTTTGGATAAATACAGTGTTCGTTACATTTCGTTACATTCATTAAAATAATGAACGACCTTTGCCAGCACCATATTTTAAGGGATCGCTTCAAGTCTGAAAGCGGGGGCGCCTGAGTCCAGACCTTGACTCACGTGGCCGTCGTTCAGAACAAATAAATCGTTTTTGGCAAAAGAGATGGACTGAGTGAGTTTAGCCGCACTGGTGCAATTAGTATTCGCTTAAAGAGTAGGGACTGCACGTGTTAAAAACTATAATAATTAAGATAATTCGTTATCAAATATATTTTTAATAAATGTTAATTGTGAGTCCTAATAAATGGCTAATACATTTCATCATTACAGGAAGTCCACTTTTTACAAAATATTGCCCAAAATTGCCGCAAATTTCAGTAATCGCAGAGCGCAGTATTCGGGACAGGATGCTGCTGCTCATCCCCACCCTGCACAGTAGCTACATTGTTTTGGATATAATGGATATACCATCTTATGACGGTTCTACTCTAATCACGGCTTCTTCTTCATATGTAGAAAACTGTCATTTGTGTATTTTAAAAGAATTACTTAATAATAATATAATAACTTAATAATAACTTTATTCAACAACAAAAGGTAACTTAAACTAAAATACATTTTGATACTTAGGTACCTAAACTAGGTCTAGCCTGTTCTTATAGGCACCTAATTTCCGTAGTAATAGTGATTTTCTTAATATTGACACTTGCCTATCTCACGCGTTGACGATTTTTGCATGAACGCGGTGCGCGGTGTAATGCTCTACATAATAAAGTAAGTTAAGTGTTTATAGAAGTATTATTTCTTATTATAAGTGATATCGGTATATCCAAATAGGATGTCAGAAGTGTTTGTTTGAGTAGCGTTCTTTTACCGCTAAAACTTTACTTCGTGCCGATCAACGAAACTTTTAATTAGAAATTTTACAAATACTATGAGCTATGAGTTATATCAGCATATATAAGAGGCTTTGTTCTATACAAAATAGAATTGATGTATTTTTTATATTTTATCCAGATCCAGATCCGATCAAACGTTCTGGAGACATCTATCAAATATTAAAAAATTCTTTGAACGTTATAAAGCTAAATTTTCATAAAGTTTTTTTTGTTTTAATTCTACTCCATAGCGATCCATTCGAAGAACAATAAGCCACTGGTTTGATTAATTAGACAAAATTGTTGGTAATTTAATCTACAAGAGTCCTAAACTGAACATCATCGAAAAACGATAAAAAAAATATTGCAAAAACTGGCGGAATCAAATTTTTTTTAAAGCAATTAGTAGAAGTAGTAGAAAAAGTAAAGAAGTAATTGGAATTAAAAAACTGGACAAGATCAGATTACTAAATATAAAGAATAAAACAAAATTATATATGTACATGCCGTCTACCAACGCTTGAAATGGAGATTAACAGGGTATACGCTAAGAGAGGATAAAGAGAAATGGATCCGAAAGGCAGGAAAAAGAGTAAAGATAGACAATCTAAACAATGGGAAGACGATATCAAAAAATAGCTGATCCACTATGATAGCAATGGATACGCACTGCAAGAGACAGAATAAAATGAAAATCTCTAGAGAAGGCCTTTGTAAAACACAAGCTGTAAAAGAAACGAAGGATAAGCTGTAAAGGAAAAACCAATTATAAAAAGAAGTTAAATTTAAATTAATAGTTATGAAAAAATGTCTATTACAGCGATAAACTCTTATTTTTTTTTATTATAACATTTGTAATGTTGTCTGGTCAAAAAAATAATTATATTTTTGTTCGGCAATGACTTTGATTACAATCAGTCTAAAATAAATAAATGGCACCAACTAAAAATATCAAAGAAAAACTTACATTAAATCTTTAATGTTAGGATTTAAAATAAATTGGTTAAATGAATGCTTTGAAAATTTCAAGATGAGCCTGGCGCTGGCAATGACGGGGCTAATTTGAGGCAATCACTTAAACTGTGCGAGTTCAACAAATAATGATTTAGATTCTGCTCCTGAATGGGATAATGTTCCATGGATAGAAAAAATATGTTGCAATTGTGCGAACTTTTAATTAATTAATTTATGTTTTTTCAAACATTTATTTATTTTTCACGATAAATATTTTATATTTATTATACTTTAGACGATGATAAAAAATCTATCAGACTTAGGTAATATTATTGCTTCCATAAAAGCTTCCAAAATCCTGAGAATCAGAATCATAACAAAATATGAATTTAGTGTAGTCGTTTAAAGGTTATGTGCGTAAGTTTATTTATTTATCAAAATATTTGTGGCTTTCAGATAAACTAAATCGCTTACAAGCTTTATGCCAACATAAATCTTTCACAAAATGATAACAATAATTGATAATAAATAATTGTTATGTTAAATAATACGTTAGTAAAGCTAGGATATAGGATATAGAAATATTATTTATACGAACATTAATTAATTAATAATTGAAACAATAAATAAAAAAACAAAAAATAAAGAAATAAATAACTTATGCTACTAATAATAAAGATACAATACCATTTTAAAAAATCGACAAATTCAATTTAAGAATTGAGTTAAGCATGTTACGTAATGAGCGGTTTGTCAACGCAAACGGGGCATGAACTGTTTGCAAAACCAACTTATTCAAGAGCCTTGGTGTTTGGCGTGCGTCAATCGTCCCAGTCTCATTACGCTAAAGGTGACGAGGTACCAATAGACCAACCCTCTCTAGGATTGATGAGCTCTCTTTTATAACGAATAATCCGCAAGTAATGTTTAATGGCTGACATTGCTTTTTTAGCCTTTAGGGTATTTAACTTCCTGGAAATAATAAAAATGGAAACAGATAAGGGTAAATATTCGTATCTCTCTTAATAGAGCCTTTGAGCAAATTAATGTTGTATCCTTTCTAGAAGGAGTATAAATTTTTCCTGGTAAAGATCCCAAATCAAAGCTGAATATTCCAAATTACTACGTACATATACAGCATACAAAGTACATATAATTTAACGATTAATTTTATTTGATAGTGTTATAACGATGACATAAGAGAGAAAGAGAAGGGAGATAACATAAAAAAAGAAAAGAAACAAAAAAATACCAATAAAGAATTTGAGGAGTCATAATGCCAAAAACTTTAGACAGTCATTCAATTTCACTCAGTGTCTCAATATCATCATAAACTTTATCTAACCTATTGGGATTATTTTTATTTAGCCATTTTTTAAACAAATTATTTAACAACTACCCTCTAGCCACCTCATCTTTGTTATTCTTTGTACATTTAACTGGCGACCCATCCCAACTTTGAACGTGTGCAAATTTAAAGCTCGCACCACTAAATCTTAATTACTTCTGAAATACTAATTACAATAAAGACTGGCTGTGAACAGCAAATTTTATCATCATAAAATGCCCAATTTAACAATTTTGTTAAAATACGTAAGAGTTCTCATATAGAACCACAATCCGTAATTAAATACAACATTAAAAAATGGCGCTACCTTCTCGTCATTAAAATAACACGAGGAAAAATTCGGCGTACCCAGTAGTCTCAGATGACAGACACCTTGAAAAGAAAATATACAAGTTCAATGCCCGTCTGGACCCTGACATGTTGAAGTTTCTTAATCATCATTATCACATCAACCGTAAGACGACCACTGTTGGACATAGGCCTCCCCAAGTAATCTCCAATAGGTGGATAGTGTCCAGCGCGATGCTGTGGTATCTCATTTTCTTCTTCATCTTATCGAATTTTCTTAACAGTTATATTGATTTAATACTAAGCATTCTTTAATGTACAAATCATTAAATTATTTTAATTGAACTTTTATGTACAGTTTAAGTATTTATTACACTTTAAAACCAGAAGGAATTCACTAAATGATAATACGAGTAAAAAGTATCAAAATCATTCCTATGTAATGTAAGCATGCAATGAAACACGAGCAAACGCAAGAAGTCATGTTGTTTAATACTATGAATATACAGAGCATACTCACACAATTTTCTAGCTGCACTTCTAGCAACGCATTGTTAGAATAGGCAATCAGTTTCTGCGTTTATACAGATGCAAAATAAAGCGAACTCGGTCACTGAACGAATGGAAGCGACGGATGGCCGGGCTGTGAGTGAGTGAGTGTGGACCGATATTATTGGAAAGCCATCTTGGAGCCAGATGTCTGGGCTGTAGATATAACGATTGGGTCATTTCATCTGCAGCATTCGAACTATTCATTTTAAATGCGAAAGTGAATTTTGTGCGTCCGCCATATTTTTATTCCATTTTCAATTATTGCTTCTTGGAGAGCGTAATTTAGTAAATTTAGAACGTGAAAAAGTTCGATTTTTAAATTTAAATTGAAAATTTCCTATCGCTATTTGGATAAGGCGAGTAATAGACGCCTCAATTTTTACATACGAACCAAGCGTGAGTCTTTTATTTTTAGCCTTAAGTCGCAGTATAAAACCTTTGTGTATAAAAAGAGTTCATAGCTTGTTATGTATTTTGGTCGTATTCATGTTGTGACTTTTTTTTTAAATAGACAAGATCTCATTTCGTTAGTTTGCATTCAACATGTACGATGTCAGATGTTTACTGCAGTCTCAAAGAGCTAATAATGCAAGATGTAAGCAGATTTCATCTTCATCTTAATCCTTCAGTTCTAGATAAATCGTCAGTCCTTCTTGATAGATCATACAAAGCTAACAAATACTAATATAATTCCACTTATTGTAGCTTAACAACATAAAACGTTTTTACTAGAGTTAGAACTTTTATAGATACAGGTCGTCTGCATTGGTTCCCCACTTTCACATATTTGTATTACCAAATAACAGTGTTTTCATTGCTGTGTTCCAGGTTGAAGGGAGAGAGAGAAAGTGAAATTACTGGGTAAATGTGACATAATGTCTTTAGTTCACAAAGTTGGCGACACTTTAATATATATCTATGTGATGACACGAGTGTCTACAGGCTGCAGTCGCTTTTACTATCTAGCGGACTGTAAGCTTGTTTGCTGGTTTCATAATATAAAAATGATACTTTTATATTTGATTTCGACATCTGACATTTATTAACTATGATCTTTACGCTGGTTCTTAGTCTTTGCAATATTTTAAACATATTAGATATCAATATAATTTTCCAAGTTGTGTAAAAACGCCCTTAAATGTATCGGAGTTAGGTATCACAAAATCCGTACATACCTATACCTTATTCAATGAATAGATCGTCCGCTTTTAAATATTTCTTGTCCTAGTCCAGCAGTGCCCGTGACTTTGTTCTCATGGAATAGTGACTTTGGGGGACATACTAGCCTTCCTCGATAAATGGATTAACCAACACTGAAATAATTTTCCAAACCAGTCCAGTCGTTTCTGAGATTAGAGCGTTAACAAACAAATAAACAAACTCTTCGGCTTTAAAATATTAGTATATATTAAAACATCATATTGTAGATCAAACTCTGCAAATTACTTAAACAATTGTAATAACATTAATTGACTACTGTTAGTATTAGCAAAATTGTGATATTCATCATTAAAATCATTGGAATCCCGCTTCTGGACATAGGCCTCCGCAAGAAAGGAGGTTTTTTCCCCCTTAATTACCGCGCTGGGCAGGCTTGTTGGCAATCGCAGAGTGCAGCTTTCGCGACGGGGATGCTACCTTATTTTCGCTCTGTGCATTTGAACCGCGCTGTTTTGAATGGATAAACCGCTATCTGTCAGTTTTGGTAACTTAGTTGCCTCTTACGACATCTGGATATGAGGAAGTGATGTTCTGCTATAACCTCACAACCAACAGTTAATTTAATTCGTCTTAAGTACAATTAAAATTGTCTGCACTGCAAATAACAGATTCCTCTTACTTTCAATGCAAAACAACAACACAGTTCGATGTTTCTCATTACGCCCAGTTCGAACTATACTATAACAAAGTTTCATCCTATTGTTTGTTTGTTCAATAAAAAAATCATCTTTAACCAGCTTGTTTATTACTTTCACTTAATAATTCAGGCAAATATTATTCAATAATAATATTACAATAAATTATTTATTATACATAAGACACAGTCATGTAAAGCAAGAATAATAATTATAAGGAATCATAAGGCAGACTTATTGCAAAAGTGATTTTTTTGTGATTGGATTAAGTTTTGAACGAAAAAGAGTGAATAAAACAGAGAGAAAGCAAGTTGTATGTGAATCCAATATATATAAATAAATATACTTTTATATACAGAAATATAATATAACAAAGAAAGATAACACTCCTTTAAGCCGTGAGGTACCGACAGAGTAGAGTAGTTCCTCCCCTGTAGAAGCGACTAAGGTACCAGAGCCGACAGATAACGGTATATCCATCTGCAACAGTGTAGCTCAAATGCACTGGGCGGTGATAGGCAGCTGCATTCCCGTTGCGAAGCTACGCCATACGATTGCCAATATACTTGTCCAGCATAGCAATAATGAGCTAAATTCGTCAATCGCTGAACTTATGAATGTTCCCCACTAACCATTTAAAAACATCAAGTACTGAGAGCCCCTTTTGTTTTAAATGTAGGGCATTCCACAAACAAACGATTTACCTATTAAATTAATCATAGTTACTAAAGACAATCATTTTAATAAAGACAATCGGCCGTGTGGTACCGGCAAAGTAAAATAGTATCTTTTCCTATGCCAGTTGTCGTAAGAGGCAACTGAGATACCAGAACTGACAGATAGCGGTATCCCCCCTTTCTTGAAGAGGCCTATGTTCAGCAGTGGACGCTTTACAGCTGCTTTGATAATGATGATGATGATGACTTGAGACAATGATAATTGATGATCGTGTGCATTCGTACCTCACTCTTGTGCCCCAAAGGTGGTGGGCTAGATACTCGATCAAGACAAATATTTTTATAATAATTATTTGTGTTTGTTACTGTCTGCGCGTCCTCTTCATTTCGAAAATGTTACCAACGGCACAACTCAGCAAAAAAATTAGCGAACACTGCCTTCTTAAAATCACTCTCTCTTCGAATGGTCCCGAATATTGAAGCACATGTTGAACGCCTCGGTCATCCCTTAGAAGAACTATAAAAACAAAGTCAGAGTTCTTCTTCCTTTATTCCCTCAAATTACCACCCAATAACAATTCTTGGGCCAACCGCGCAGTTTTCACTTGTAGCGTGGTGCAAGTAGCGATATCTGCTAATACTATTTTTCTTTTAGAAGGTCCACTTTTATATTTTTATTATTTTCAGTGATAAAAATTCAATCAAATTACTGGGTAAATGTGACATAGTATCTTCAGATCACAGGGTTAGTGACACGCTAGTAATATCCTTGTGATGACACTAGCGTCTATAGTCTGCGGTAACGTTTACCATAAAGCGGACCGTATACTTGTAAGCTGACTTCATAATTTATGAAAAAAATATACTTTTTTAAATTAGCCGTGTTTATTGTAATTAAAAAATATTGTATATTTCTTTTTTTTAAATTTATAAGTTGGTTTTCATTTTCATATTAACTATAGCAATAGATGCGTCAACTATATATTACTGAAAATTGAAATAATATTAAAATTATATAAAGTTAATATGATTATATTTTAGATGCATACTACGCGGTGACAAAAGGTAGACCTCTTACGAAGGTCCACCTAAGAGCAGTGTTCGCATTGTTGTGTTCTGGTTTGAAGGGTGAGAGAGGTAATGAAATTACTAGGTAAATGTGACATAGTATCTTCAGTTTACAGGGTTGGTAACACGCTAGTAATATCTTTGTGATGAGACGAGCGTCTATAAACTGCGACACGTTTACGATCAAGCGGACGATATTCTTGTTAGCTGACTTGATATATATATAAAATCAGAACTGATGTACCATCGATTAAAACTTGTTATAATTAAGTTGGTTTCTTGACTTCTTATAATTAAGTTTTCAAACACGGATTATAATACAAACTTAATCGTCCAACAAGAAATGTAAAAGGTTATATAAACCGCACTATGAAGTCTTTACGTTACGTTACGAATCTTCTAAACTCTCTCTATACGTTTAACTTTACGAATGCGTACATACTGTTAAGTTAAGTGGTTTTATAGCACCACATCATGGCAGCAGCTGAATGTCCACTGCTGGACATAGGCCTCCCTGAGAAAGAGAGAATTTAGCCCATAATTGCCACGCTGGGTAAGCGTGTTAGCAATCGCAGAGCGTAGCTTCGCGCTGGGAATTCTGCTGCCCATTCCGACCCAGCATTATAGCATTTGAGCTACGTTGTTCTGGATGGTTACACCACCATCTGTTGGTTCCGGTACCTCAGTCACATTTTACGATACCTGATGCAGAGGGAGGCTTTGCCGCTAATTTTAAAAAAAGCAAATTAGTACCAATTCTTACTTTACGTTAAGTTTACGTTAAATACACGGAAAATATATAAGTACTTATTAAAAAGGTTTCTTCGGAATTTCTTCTACTCCTATAAGTAGATTAAAGATTAGAGACAAATATTTATATGATGATATTTGAGTTTGATGATAGTTGTTAAATACATGTATTAAGGTATTATATTTATGATTCGTCTGACGTCCATCTTGTGTTAACAAGTGATTTTAGCGACTTATCTCGGAATCAGAGCAATGGTGAAGTTTTGTTACCAAGTAAATCCTTTTCATCAACTTTTTCTCTTCAACCTCAATGAAGAGATAATAACAAAATTGGCAAGTACTGCCAAAATAAAACAGTACTTTTCTATACTGATGTAATTATGGCACTAGGAGAGTATGATACCAGAAGAGGTTTTTATATAAGAACTACCTTCCTCCAAAGCCAAAATGCCTAAAAATCCACTAAAGATACTCCAAACGCTAAAACCTCAGGGCTTAAACCAACCAATGACAGTAAACGTTCCCACCGTCTCGTTAGCAGCAGTAATGCGATTTTAACTTTAGCCCCCTCCTCCAGCCAATGATAAGGGGGCAATTGGCCCTATTAGTAGAGTTTTGCGATCCTGTAATTGTTCTGTACTTTGTGAACGAGTGGATTAGCCCTGTTCTATCTTTGATAACCACGCGGTCTTATTATGCGGTAAAGCTTGGTAATCCATTTGAAGAGGTCCCCACTGAAGCATAGCCAAGTTAACAATTAGTCAGCAATGTATGGAGTTGGGAGGAGAATTAATACTAATGACTTGTGGTTACATTTTAAATTTTTGAGAACGTTTGGCGGCAGCCATGTTGTGTAGCCTTTTGCTTTTCTTGCGTGTAACTGTAACATTGTGTTTGTGACTTATTTTGACGCACGGTATCATATCGGTTCACTTCACGAAGTAATAAAATCGATACATTACTCCTAAGCCCCGAATAATTTGAAGTCTATTTGGATTATACTTAAATAAATAAATCCACAATATCTCATACTTTGATCTGACTCTGTGATAAGTTGCTGAAAGCGCTTGTGTTACAAACATCAGACAACAGAGGAATCACAAATATACTACTTAAATACATACATTTCACACCCAGGCAAACGTATGTATCATTATATAATAATTAGTCCTGGGTAGGGATCGTCCTGTGGCGCACAAGATAGTATTGACGGGCCCGATGGTGGTAGTGACCACCATCGGGCCCGTCTATACTTATTCTCTAAGACCATTTTAAATTATCAAGTCCAAAATCACTATTTTCTCCATTAACAGCATCATCAAATTGCCCAACTCCAGGTGATTTAGGAAGTTGAAATGAAATACAAAGTAAAATAAAATAATGCACGAAGAATGTCCCATGAATCCTTGTAAAATTATTCTCTCGCATCTATTACGTGATAAGACACTTGTAAAAAACAAACTTTTAATTGCTGAAGTATAGAAGATATTTAATATGAATTCGTTACATTAAAAATTATCTATAAATTGCCTCCCTACGGGAACTACGTCGTGAGATACCGGCAAAGTAGAATAGTACCTCCCCCTGTACCTGGTGCCGTAAGAGGCGACTTACAAAGGTGACTTACGAGTATATACTTACAAAGTATCGCATTCACAATAATAGATTGTTTTGTTAATATGATTTAAATGAAATGTAATAAATGTGCATTAGAACGCTTTAAAATGCGGTTAATTATTTTTTTCTGTCTTTTAGTCGATGACTTGGTTATTCGGTGTCAAAGATGTAGTTTTAAAATACCTAAACAACAGATTAACGTATAAGTCGTGTGATGTTTCCTATCTGCAGATACTATGATACTTGATAGTGACTCTATTATAAAATTGTTTTAATCCAATCAGCCATTACACATTCATAGACCACACAAATTTCGCATTTTATTACTATTTATAGGCAATGATTTTTCTCTAATATCAAAAAACAAATAAAAATAAAAGGCCTAATGAAACATATAAATATTATGTATCTAAAAGTAATACTACAATGTCTTCATCAATAAAATTAATTCCGACTAAATGATCGTTATAACTAGTTTTAAATGTGTGCCTTTGTCAATACAATTAAGTAATACCTAATCGAATATTGCAATGTTTTGGAATAGAGACCACGTACCGGCAAACACAGCGGTGGGCGTCCACCCGCAATATAGACGATCTGACTAAAACTGCGGGATCGCGCTGGACACAGACCGCATACAACCGGTCGTATTACTAAGGGAGGCCTATGTACAGCAGTGGATGTCTTGTGGCTGATATGTTGATGATGAGTCGTATATCAGTTTAATCGAATTTAAAGCGGTATTAATAGCATTTATAAACTTTAAAGTATTAGTGCTTCGCGCTTGTGTAGTGAAGCAGTGACGAATTTTTGCAATAAATATTCCTTCATAAATTGTATATTTACTATTTACTAACTAATACGTACAAGTACCTGTTAAAATTAAAAGTAACTCCTAAGTTTCACTATCGTTTGTTAGGATATTGTCTCTACCTACTACCTATAGTTTAAAAAATCATAAGGCTTTTGTACTTAACCCAACGTTACAATTAACTAGCTCTAATTGATAAGTACTATTATAGATCGGTGGTGAAACAATTATCCTTTAACATTACAAATAAAAATGGCTGCAAAGTTAAGTTTTACCACCATATTCTTAAATTAACTTTGTTTTAACACATTAAATAAAATTAACCTTATTTTTATTTAACACAACAAATAAAGATGACATGGTTATGGTTTACCTTAATATTCTTAAATTAATTTTATTTTCAGCTACGTCAAGTTTAATTCTTTTTAATTTAATTAAATTAACATTAAACAAACACATTAAATAAAAGTGTCGTAAGTGGTGACTAGGGTACTAGAACTGACAGATGGCGGTATATCCATCTGAGACAGTGTAGCTCAAATGAACAGGGCGGGGATTGACAGCAGCATCCCCATTGGGAAAGCTATGCTCTGCGTTTGCCTAAAAAATTGCCCAGCGCGGTAATTAAAGACAAAGTTTCCCTTTCCATTGGGAGCCCTTAGTCCAGCAGTGGACTTCTAGTGGTTAATTTGATGATGATGATAACGATGAAATAAAAGTTGCTGCAAATATAAGAATTACCTTCATGTTCTTAACATATCCTTATTTTAATACAATAAATAATATGACGTATGAACAGACAGACACGCAACTGATATCGTTTGGGAAGCTATCTACGCCCACTCATGACTTCTAACATCTTTCCATTTTATGTGTTTTCGGTGAACACTCGAGTGTTCGTCGAAATAGAGCTTTTATCTATAAACAAACGAAATAACATCACAGGCAAACCTAATTAAACGAAAGGAAATATTAAATGAAGAGCAGCAGAATTTATCCCCAAGATGATTAGCCCGTAATTAGCAACTACCTGTGGAATACCGGGACCGAAGAGATTAATTAGGGAGAAGGGGGATTCTTTTCGGTAGCGTCATGGGAGTGAAGTAGGGAAAATGGGCTTTAGTATTTCGGTATACATCGTTCAAGTCGGCAAATGTTCGTGTAGCGGTAATGATCCGTGTTTGTGTATATATGAAAAGAAAAAGTAATGTAATACGAATTGATTGGAGGCGGGCATTGTGAATATGCCATTCTGTATTTATATATGTGTAAGTAAAATCTAGTTTTTACTTAATGCTTTTGTTAAAACTAGAATTTACCACTAATAGAACTAATTTTCAGTTAAAACTAGTTGTCATATTGAGCTGTTGTAATATTTCAATTATTATATTATTTTTCGCTATGGTTGCAGCTCTAACCTAACATAATTTAATCACCATTTTGTTTAAGTTGACCCTACACATATTATTTCGCAAATGATATTTGATTTGAACATTAGTTAATTCTAGTATTAACAAAGCCATACCTAAAGAACTAGTTCTAACTAGAAAAAACGCGTTCTATCTAAAAACTAGTTTTAACTCTAACATATATAAATATAACGAAGTCAAGAAGCAAGCCGACTGACCGCAGCCTATAGATGCTTGTGTAATCACAAAGATATCATTGTCGCCAACCTTGTGAACTAAAAATACTGTGTCGCTTAACCCAGTAATTTCAATGCTTCTCTCATCCTTCAAACTGGAATTCAACAATACAAACACAGCTATTTAGCGGTATAAATAGGTGAATATGAGGCCTATCTCATGTGTGCTTAAAACGAATTGCCTGAAATTCAGGTCTAATAGCTCTTTGTAAAAGGCTATTTAATTAGAGCTGGGAAAAAATTTAATAAAAAATACTTATGTATTTTCACTTGCTTAATCAAAATCGGAATGCAACAGAAATTAATGGATACGTATATAATTGGAATGCCTTCTAATATTCGATAGGTATGCCCAAAGCCGTGAGATACAGGCAGAGTATATATCCCTCTGTACCAGATGTCGTAAGAGGCGACTAAGGTACCAGAACCGACATATGGCGATATATCCATCCGAAACAGTGCAGCTCAAATGCACAGGGCGGGGATGGGCGGCAACATCCCAGTCGCACTAGCTGTGCTCAGCGGTTGCCAACATGCTTGCCCAGTGCGGCAATTATGGGTAAAAAACCTCTTTTTTTAGAGAGGTATATGGACAGCTGTGGACTTCAATGGTTGGTATGATGTACGCATACTATTGGAATACCTTTACTTTGACGGGCCCGATGGCGCAGATGGTAGTGATCCTGTCTTTTGCACCAGGGGTCGTGGGTTCGATTCCCACCCACAGCAAATATTTATATGATGATATTTGTGTTTGCTCTGTGTGTGGGTGTAAAATATATGTATTTAAGTAGTATATTTGTGATTCCTCTGTTGTCTGGCGTCCGTAACACAAGTGCTTTAAGCGACTTACCACGGAGTCAGGTCAATGTATGAGATGTTGTGGGAATTTATTATTATTATTATACCTACTAATATACGATGCTCAATACATTTTTTTTTATTAAGCTGACGTCGGGTCTCGCTTAATACGTCACAACGTTACAGAGTTAAAGCTTGTTACCACACGATAACTTGGTTAACGTCAAAGTTACTAGTAATATAATAGGACAGCCCAGCGATATTATCAATTTCGCTACACGATTCTCGTGTTAGTGTATTATTTAGAACTAACATCGCCCTGCGGTTTCACCCGAGTTAAGTTGTAAAACTTTCAGTCTACTTTTACCTCTACTATTTACTCCTCTTAAGGAATGATTTTCGAATAAACATTTACACGTGTTTCATGACTTTCAATAAAGACCCTTCATATTGAATTTCTTTCGAATAACTTCAAAAAACGGTAACGTTTTATATTAACTTAATTTATTTCAGTTTATCTTTTATAATACTGGAGGTAAATTTTATACAAAGGTAGCCTGAATCGTTACCTCTCACCTATTTTTAACGGTAAATAACATTATTGGTACTGTTGTGTTCCAGTTTGAAAGGAGGAAGCATGGAAATTGCTGAGTATTGTGACGTAATATCATCAAGTCGCAACTCGCTTGTGATAATATATGTTTTAACAGGTTGCAGTGACGCTTACTATCACGTGGACCAAATGCTTATTAGTCAAATTAGTCACATGAAAAAAATCTGAGAAACATATTTTTTACAGAATTCAGAATTCATAAGTAGGGGTGATTGGTATTCAAATGAAGCTTTTAATCATTAATTAATATCTAGATTTATTAATATCATTTAATAATTTCTGATCAAAAACTAATTACCCAAAATTTCCGCTAATCATCATTGTAGCACCGTCAGAGTAAAATAGTACCTCCCACCTTGCCAGGTATCGCAAGAGGTGACTAAGTTCCGGGGATGGACAGCATCCCCATCCCAATCGCTATAGCTGCGCTCTGCAATTACCAACACACTTGCCCAGCGCTGCAATTATTGACAAAAATCCTTTCTTGGAGAAGCCTATATACAGCAGTGGACTTCCAATGGCTGGCATGATGATCACATCAAGCCAGAATACCTCTACTGAACTAAACTGAACATAGGACTCCCCAGAAAAGGAAGAATTTCATGAACAAACGCAAATAAAAATATCAAGGCATTTATTACTAGTATCAATCAAACCCACAATACAGCCAAATCTGTTTTTAATTAGCAATGGAGGTCCGTAATTTTAAATAAGGTAAAATTAAGCAACAGCTAATTTGAGTTATTACCTCATTATTACATTATTTCAATAATTATTGCAATATTTATAACGTGAAGTATTTTAATTCTTATTATTGTTGAATATAGTAAAAGAAAAGCAAGTGTTGACTTAGTGCCTTTGTATAACAATAAAAGAAATTACATGTATGCTTCTAAGAAGAACAAGCTTAATTAATAGGTAAATTTATCGATTCTGTTAATTAAATATTATTTAAAAACAACCTTCCTCTACTGAAATAAAAGTATCCGAAGTTAAGTTTTATAATAATAATAATAAAAATAAATTCCCACAACATCTCATGCATTGACCTGACTCCGTGGTAAGTCGCTTAAAGCACTTGTGTTACGGACGCCAGACAACAGAGGAATCACAAATATACTACTTAAATACATATATTTTACACCCATACACAGAGCAAACACAAATATCATCATATAAATATTTGCTCTGGGTGGGAATCGGACCCACGACCCCTGGTGCACAAGACAGGATCACTACCATCTGCGCCATCGGGCCCGTTTACTTTCATACCAGATTGATTCAAGTGTAAAAATCCCAAATAGCACGAAATTTTGCCGTAATTTTTCATACCATTATAAGTCCACAGCTGGACATAGACATCTCCAAAGAAGAAAGAATTTTATCCATAATTGGGCAAGCATGTTGGCAAACATAGAGCGCAGCTTTTGCTACGAGGATGCTGCTGACCATCCCACTCTGTGCATTAAGCTACACTGTTCTGGTTGAATATACACCTGACACCTGTTATAGGGGAAGGTACTATTCTACTTTGCCGGTACCTCACGGCCAGAACCTTCGGGCTCCATTAATAATAAGTATCTCCGTTCTAATACTCTGTCCTCTTCCACTTCAATTTGCTAATCCAACGGGTTATATGGGTATTTTTGGTTCTATATCGGATCTTCTCATTTCTGATTCGATCGCGTAAAAAGACCCCGAGCATTGCCTTCTCCATATCTCATTTACGCTATTTTGAGTTGGCTCATAAGCCAATGTAAAACAAGTCATGGCCATAAGTCATCGCTGGAACTAACCCACATTGATTGAAGCGCCAAGGGTTGATTCGTTCCCCACCCAGGACAAATATTATTTTGATTACATTTGTATTTACCTTGTTTCTGGGTGTTAAAAAAATGTTCGTAACACAAGTGCTTTAAGTGAGTTAGAATTAAGTCATGTATGACATGTTGTGTGCATATGATATTATTATTAAAATCAAAACATATATAGAATACTAGTTGTGCCCGCGACTTCGTCCGCGTGCAGTAGTTTATATGGGCACTATACTTTTTTACTTTTACTTATATAAACTTTGAATGTTATATTTATTTACATATACAAATCAATAGCCAAAATAATAAGTTTTTAGCTTCTAGCTCTAAAGATAGCGATACTTCTATACAACTTTTCATCCCCTTTCAATCCCTCACAACTCTTATGTCGAAAAAGTAGCCTGTCCTTTTTAAGGTTTTAGACGATATGTGTACCAAATTTCATTCATATAGCCAGACAGAGTTACTTTTGGATTTATAATATTAGTAAGAATCATTATTTTATACATAACGTGAGACCGTTGACTTGGTTGACAGGAAGACTCTACCAAAAGCCTAGCTTACTCGGTCGGTCAGCTGTCAACTTATATAATTATTTGTCTACAGGCTGTACAGCTCTGTCGTAGCGTGGGAAAACTGGTTTACAACACGTCGCCACCAGGGAAGCGATTGCATTTTGTAAGTTCAGCGGACATACTGTTGACTTTACCATTTTTAATAAATATTTATATAGAGATATTTGTGTTTTTTCTGCGACTGGGTGTTATAAATACTTCTGTACATGGACATAAATGCTTAAAGGGACTTATATTATTAGGTGCTATTAAGACTAGCAGCACTCCGCGGTTTCAACCGCATTAAGTTGAAGAATATTCATACTTATTTATACCCCCCTTCCCTTTAACAGAAGACTTTCATTAATAAATTTCATGCTGAGTTTCATGCGAACATCTTTAAAAATCATAAAGTCATAAAGTAACTAACATAAGGTAAAAAACATAAAGTAACCCTCGTGTAATTGTTTTACCCCTTGGGGGGTTGAATTTACAAAAGTCTCAACATTATAAAACAAACCCTTTTACAAATTTTAAGTTTAGGCAAAAAGTTTCTAACCTTTAAAGTTTAGGTTGCGTTGATATGTCAGTCAGTCAATCAGCCTTATAAATACAGATAACGACAACCTTGATGATTTCGTAATCTGTAGATTCAATTCATACATCTGATATAAAAATAAAACAATATACACAGACGAACTGATGAAGTTCTGTTTACTCAAACGGTAGAATAAGGATAATTTTGTAGCATTTTCCCTTGAAAATCGTCTCCGTAAGGTCCCTAAGGGAATTATAAGAAAATAGATTTCGGTCTCAGGTAAGAGCTCACAAAATATTTGTTTAAAATTTGCGCTGGCCTGCGCGGACAGACGCCGCGGATCTAAGAAGGGATAATACACTAAGTTTGGAGTTTATTCGTTACAAACGTTGCAAAAACTGTTTCAGTTCAGAAATTTCTTTTATATATTTTTTTAAACAGTAGTACAGTATAAATGTGCTCTTATAATTATCAAAAAATTCTTAAAATCGCTTTAGTAGTTTTTGAATTAACAAATAATCATTAACAAAATTATAATAATCATATCAGCCATTGGACGTCTACTGCTGGACACAGGCCTCCCCAAGAAAAGGGAAATTTTGCCTATAACTGCTGCGTTGGGCAAGTGAGTTGGCAATCCAGATCGTAATTTTCGCGACGTGGATGCTGCCCATCACCACTCACGGCATTTAAGCTACACTGTTTCAAATGGATTTACCGCCATCTGTCGGTCCTGGTAAATTAGTCACCTTTTACGACAACTGGACACGAAGGGACAGGGGAAGGTACTATTCTACTCTGCCGGTACCTCTTAACGGGTATATATTTATAAACATTTAAATTACTTGTCTCGATGTTTATCTGGGATAAACTTTTTGACTATGGAACCGAATCTAATAATTTTCTGCTTCCTATGAGCAGTTTAAACCAACTCCATGATAGGATAGTTTATATCTCAATTTATTATCGCAATATTTTTTTTCGTGATAAACACGGGTATATAGTTTAGACATGATAACGAATGTCAAGTCATCTAGTATAGATATACAAACAGATAGATAGGCAAGAGAAGGGACATTAAATAATCATAATGTGTTTTCTAAAATATGCAATAATAAATATGAAAATTAACTTAATAGTATAACTAACGTAACCTAACCAAATCTCGAAATATTACTTTTGTGTTTCGAGATGAGAATCAATATAATAATATTTTAACAATGTATTCCCAAAGAAATGAAGTAAAACATTCGAAACCCCAGAGATATATCGTCGTAAGTCCAACCCATTTCTTGGAGCCATCTCCGCTCACCTAAGATTAATTCTCTTCAGCGCTGGGTCTCCTCCATTTTACTTTTGATTAATTTTGCCCGCAAAAGACAGTTTGGTCTCTTGGGTGATTCCTTCATACGCTTCCCCAAATAACCTTTTTCTTCAATTCCTTTTTTCTGATATGTTGGATAATATTTAAGTTATGTGTACATTAGTACTATTTTTAAATTACTGATTTTTTAAATGAATAGGTTCTTTAATTTGCTTCTATAGTTAGAGTATATTCTATAGTAAATTAGGTTTGAGTACAAATAATTTAAAAACTAATACAAATATCCCTCTTGCTGCAAACAGTGTAAACATTTGTATTTGTTCAGTGTATGGATGTATATTTAAGTAAATTATATACTATTTATCATCCGTAACATGAGTGTTTTAAGCAAATTTTACTTCGGCATCAAGTCAATGCATGAGAAGTTATGTAAATGCATAAAAACATAACTACATTCGAGACAATAGTTCAAAATAATGTTAACTGGCTATATATACCTGATGATGATGATAGCAGTTGATATGATAGTGATGATGATAAAAGACAGATACTTACAATTTTACTGGTAAAGTTTGATTTACCATAAAATATAAACTAGCTACGTTCTGTAGAGCTTTCAGACTTATAGAACACGGTACGACGTTTTAGTTTTAAAGAGGCAAAAGACAGGCAGATTTACTTAACATTGTATGCATTTACAGATAGTCTATCTGACGATGATCTATGGAGTGTCGTTTTGACAGGATCTGATCCTAATATTCTTGGTAATCGGGGCTCTGAAATTATTACGAAGAAACGTAATATTTCGTAACGTTATATGAACTTCTTTTTCTTCTACTAAAACCATTGGAAATTTCCTTTGATTATTAAAAATCTGCTATAATGGTCATCGTCTTGATTAGTCTGAGAGGAAATATATAAGACTATTCGTACCGGCGGAGTGAAATTAAACTGTGGTTTGGGAACCGACAGATGGCATTATATCTCTCCTCAACAGCGTAGCCAAATTGAACATGGTGACCTACTCTCAATAACTTTCGGCTGATACAATAATAATAATGATAGCTATCATAGGTATAATATGATGACGATGATAACGTTATTCAGAATTATCAGAACAACTTAAAGCTTAGCATCTTGAATTTACGGTTCAATTTGATTTATAGCAGCAAAGAACGTTGAAATAACGCATCGCATCGCAACGATTCGGGCTCGCGGGCAGCCGCGACCTAGTAGGGGCATAAATTTAATCTGACCGCGCCACACTCCGCTTGTTTTTGTAGCTACAGGCTAAAATAATTCTTTCTAGACGCCGGGGTATTTCTACAAGCGCCCGCCTTCCATTATGGATCGTAAACTGTTAGTGCTATTTCTCATATTTTATTTTATAGCGGTTATACACAATAAACAAATTAATGTTTCGGCATATTTCCGAAAGGTTTCATTAGCTTACAGCAGTCACTTAAAATATACTTAGGCTACTTACGTCGCCGTGCAGTAAAAACAAAGAAACGGATAACATTTAGTATTCAAATAGACCTGTGCAAAAACATTGTAAGATTTTAACAGAAACAGTTTTGGTCAATCTTTCAGTACTGTACTTGTATGCTAATCTTCAGAGCTAATGAACGGATTTGCTTGCAGTTTTCACAAGCACTTAGCAAAGCTTAGCGAGCCTAATCTATCCGTAAGCTTTTGTTTTTAAATGTTATTTTCTTTTGTTGAAAATACAGTGTACTCCAGTACAGTTACGACGTCTACGTCGTAGACTAGTGTCTACGGTAGTCCGTTTTAATGATAGTAATGTCCAGTGGCTGTAATGATGACCCCGAATTTAATTTAAAATTAATTAATAATAGTATAAGCTAAAAACTACTATACATTCCTACACGATGTTTACCTGAGCGTAACTCGAACCTCAGACGCGACCTCCAGTGAAAGCTTTCCGTCCCATTTAGATCCTTTTCATTAAAACTTGCCGTTTCCTTCAATATTAGATTCATAAAATCATACTTTTAGGGCTTAACCGGAAAATCACTTAAGAAATGTGGTATAAAAGTACCATTAGTAAAATTGGTATGACATACTCACTCTGGATTCAGACATGTATCTATTTGCTGATAACTTAAGGAGAAATAATAAACAGCACGTAGACATTTTTATTTTAATAACATGTTTTTTGCTATTTATATAAAGTATCGTTTCTTCATTTTTGACATTGAGTATTTATGATGACTTAACATTTTCTTTTCTATGTATTTTTTATTTATCATTTCAGTTTACAAACCAATGCTTGTAAACGATTTTTTTTCAATAAGATTTAAGTATTTTAATGTATAAATAAATGGGAAATAGAAAATAATATGGCCGCTTTTGAATTCGAGAAAGTTGCCGTGATGCGGCAGTGTTGTGGGTGGTAAAGCGAGGATCCAATAACTTTCATTAATTAGACGATCATATTGCAATAAAACAGCATAGAAAAGAGTTTTATCGCAAAATAGAAATACGATTACATTACTCTGAAGTGAAGTACCATTTTACATTCTGTAAAGCCTATTAAAGGCTTAAGACCTTACTGAAGGGCGTCCAATAAGAAATATTACGCACAGATTCAAAATCTAGAGCCTTTTATATTGAAATACCTTATATATTGTTCCGTGTTTAACAAGAAATAGAATTATGGAAATGGGAACGCTGAAATAAAGCGAAATGCTCCGAAATGGACCATTATATTCCAACGAGTCATTAAATTTATTTGATGATAAAACATTTCAACCCGCAGCCATTATCAAATCATCACTTTCGTTTCATTTATATTTCTTGCATAATTTATTTAATAAGGATTTGGTTTGACATTATTTTTAGAGCGTTCTTATATTCACAAAATTTATGGATAATTTAAGACGAATTTGATTCTCAGCTACTCAGATTAGATTTAGCATCTGCGTAAAGAATAAATATATTAAAATGTCAACACTTATTTTAGATTACTGAAATATTTTATTCAATTAATGTACCTACCCGCACAAGTACATTGAAAATAAAAATAAATTAAAAATAAATCTAAATCTAATGTACATAACATTAGGTCTTATTTTGATTATTGTGGTATTATAGATACCTTTTTTAATCACTGCGAATCAAGCATACAGGATAATAAGTTCATAATATTCCATAAAAAATCTAAACATAATATATAATACGACATCTAAATAAATAAAAATAACAATGCAGATATCATTAAGTTTATAATTTTTTATTATTTTTTTTTCAATTTTTACTTTATTATTTAATTTTAAGTTTTAATCTAAATTGTTTTTACAAAATAAAATTAAAGTAATAGTGGATAATCCCTAAGGGATAGACATATACTCTACCGAATTTTTTGTAAACCTTTTTTGGGCGAACAGTACATTATTTTGATCTATCCCAGCGGGGCCAACCAGTAGTTTCAATGTAAGCGCAAACAATTGTGTTTATTCACAACATCACGTTAGTGAACTTCATACTATCATGTTCTACTATATATTCAGGTTCTACTACATTACGCATATATGAAAACCCGTATCAAAATAAGTTGCGTTATTTTAAATATCTAATCATACATAGGAATAGACAGACAGCAGTAAGTGATTTTGTTTTATACTATGCAGAGATTAATTTATTCCTATGAATTACAACCGATTTTTCTTAAAGCAAACGTCTTTGCTTTAATTAAAGAAAGTCACACATGTATTTCAAATGCTTCAATAAGTCTTTATTTAGGTAATGAAGATAACAATTTTTACAAATAAAAAAAAATCCCAATCGCTATGTGATCTTACACCCCTATACAGTCAATATATTTATGAAAATATCATTTGTGTTCACATATATATAACTGATATACAGAAAAATAGTGGCATACATAATATTTATACTAGAAGTAAGTTTAAGCTTGCAGAGTTAAAAAATAAGTAATTTGTTCAGGGGCAAAAGTATAAGGTTTTATAAAATATCCTAAATAGAATTACTACATGTGTATTTAAATAAATAAAAAATATGTAAAAGAAAAACTTATTGCCACAACTAATTAGTGCTTGAAAAATTTAATTAATAATAATAAATTTATTTAAACACGCGTATTAGTAAAAATATGCGTATTTCAATTGCAACTCTGCAGCTCTGCGTTATTTAAAAACTGCATAATCTACAGGCCTTGGACAATTAATTATAAAAATGAAATTATACTCTTTATTGATCACTAATAAAAACAACACAGGAACATTAGATACACGTGTAGGAATTTTAGGTACAAGAAGAGGCCTTATCGCTAAATGCAATCTCTTAATGGCAACCTTTAGACAGAGATAATGCTGAAGCTGGTGGAATATGAGGTGTATAAATAAACTTACATTCATATAAAAATATACACACACCTAAATACATATAAAGGACAAAGTCACAAAAGAAAGAAAATTAAAGTGAAAGATAATGCTCATTCACCATTCTCTTAAAAATTAAAAGAGTAGCAGACCTTACATCAAGGAGGAGCGCATTCCACGAACGAACGACTTAAACTATAAAGGATTTGCTATAGAAGGTTGTGGAATGCGCTGGCATTTTGAGTGATAAATTCTCTGGCGATCTTAGAGATTTTTATGGCTGTCTCTAAGAAACACGAAGCGTCTTTTAAGATATGCAGGAAGGAAACGATTTGCTATTGAGGATGCGATTGCCTACACAATTGTCCAGTGCGGAAATTATGTGCAATATATTTGTAGATATATATCTAATTGAAAATCCACTGCACTTATATTCTTATAAAAAATATATATGTAAGTGTGTATCTGTATACATATATATTCTTTTTTTATTAGAATGTAAGAACTGTGGATTTTGAATGAGTAAAAAATAAAAAAAAAATTACTAGCTGGCTTGTTTGCATTAAATATTAATACAAAGTAGGCATAATATTTTTGATTTATGTAATAAAATTAATCTGTACACTTTGAGACTTTTATAATAGTGAAAGCTTGATAATGTATAAAAATATATATCGATTGACAATTTTTAATGCCGTGAGGTACCGCAGAGTAGAATAGTACCTCCCCCTGTAGCAGGTGTCGTAAAAGGAGACTAAGGTACCAGAACCGACCAGTGGCGGTATATCCATCCAAAACATTGCAGCTCAAATACACAGAGCGGGGATGGGCGGCAGCATTCCGTCACAAAAGCTACGCTCTGCGATTTCCAATATGCTTGCCCAGCGCGGAAATTCTAAGAAACATTCCCCCTTTCTTGGGGAGCTTTCTTTTCTGATGCAGAGAATCTCGCTTGCTGTGCAGCGTGGAAATGCTGCAGGTATTTTGGAGACCTTTGGGTCGGACATGTCTCTTTTATGGTATGCATAATTTTTTTAGAATTATAAATCATAAGTATTAATTTTGTATAAGGTATATAATTCTAGTGTTATTTGCTTTGAAATATTGCATGGAAGAAATTGCACTGACACTCAGCTTTAAGAACACTAGCAACAATTCAACGTGTGTTCATCTTGCCCGCATGATTGGTTGTGCATTACCCCGGGCTAGAAAAGACGCGGGTGCAAGTTTTCTAAAACCTGAGATAAATTAAATTAAATAAAGAAATGTATTATAGCAGTATATACACTATTTTACCGTGAGGTACCGGCAGAATCAAATAGAACTTCCGTCTTTACTTTGTCGTAAGATGCTTAGGTACCAGAACTGTTGGATGGCGGTATATAAATCCGAGACAGTGTAGCTCAAATGCATAGGGTAGGGATGGACAGTAACATCCTTGTCGCTCTGCGATTGCCAATATGCTTGCCCAGTGCGGCAATTATGGGCAATATTTTTCCTTTCTTTGGGAGGCCTATGTCCAGCAGTGGTCTTCCAATGGCTGTGATAATGATACACTATATGAGCGAGACGGAGATACATTACCTTCTCCCTTATTTCTCACATGAAATACTATAATATGAAATAAAATATAATAGAGAATTCATTCTACTTAAGCAAAAATAGAATACATACACATGTAAAAAAAATGTGTAGCATTTCTATGAGTAATATATATGATTTGTCACAAACTTCTATGATAAAACAGATAGGTACATTACATTACATTTAAATTATTTGTCTTTAAATGTAAGAAATTGTGATTTTTTGATTATGATTAAATAAGACTTTTATAAAAACAAAATTTGTGAAAAGTAATCTTTAATTTTATTTCTTTGTTGTTTATTAGTTGTTTTTATAATTGTAGAAATTATTTTAGAGATAAGTTACATTAGTTTTTACTTTTTAATACAAATAATATCACAAACTCTAAACCATATAAATGTAGATTCCATTTACATTTTGTTATATGTATCCATTTACATTTATTATACAGCCAGAAGCTGTACATTAAAAAAAATATGTTTAGGCAAAAAAAACTGACGTACAGAATTTCAACTACAATACAGATTTTATTTGAATTCCGGATAAAAATTACCTCCCCCTCAACTGCAAACCTTTTCTTAGTCCTTTTCCAAAGAGTTGAGGCTTATCCCAAAGCGAAGCTCGTTTCCAGATTCATTCAAACAAAAAGCCTCCTAATTCCACAAGTTTTTCGCCGCAAAAACGTGAAACGCGAGTGCCTAGTATTCACGACATATTCTTGAACCCTTCGCAAATGCAATAAAAACTTTACTGGTACATAAACTGAATTATAAATGAATCCAAAGATAATTAATATTTGATTTTGATGAAAATGTTAACCTGTATTGAAATAAAAACACTCATATTATGTCTAAAATTTTGAGAAAATTAACATTTTATTTACATAAAATATCAAATTTGTTCGCAGGCATTTTAACTAAAATAAAAAAGACGGGTCCGATGGCACAGATGGTAGTGATCCTTTCTTTTGCGCCATGGGTCGCGAGTCCGATTCCCAACTAGAATTAATATTTGTATGATGACATTTGTGTTTGTTCTGTGTCTGGGTGTTAAATATATATATTTAAGTAGTAAATTTGTGATAACTCTATTGTCTGGCGTTCGTAACACAAGTGCTGTAAGCGACATACTACGGAGTTAAATCAATGTATGAGATGTTGTCGGAATTTAGGACAGCAGCATCCTCGTCGCAGAGTTGTCCTCTGCAATCTTCATTACGCCTGTCCAGCGTGGCAATTATGGGTAATAATCCACCTATCTTGAGGATGCCTATGTCCAACAGTGGACTTTCTATGGCTGATGTGATGATATGATGATAAATGATATAATATTCAGAACCAATCCTAACCTATTTATGACGATGCGAGCGTCTACAAGATACAGAGCTGGTACCTCACGCGGGATAAGCTAATAAAAAAAATGAGCACTTTGATTTGCTTTTGCCATCGTTCCGTGTTTTACAATAATGAACGTGAAGTAGGTACCGAATTTATTCCACGTACTAAAGCAGCCTTCGCCCAATGAAACTTTTATGCAAATAACGCTTCGTTTATCCATTGCTCGGCGAATGAAGGAATACCCGATTTTCGCATTATTAATGATAACGGGTGTGTCATATGAGTCATTAATTTTATACAGCGTTGTGATCAACTCGTGCTCACCAATTCAAACGAGGTCATTCAATAAGGTCAAATCTGCCATACTTTAATCGCCAGGTATTAATACAATATTTTTTTATTACATTATATTTTTATTTATATAGCAAATTCTACTTTATATTAGATTTATTTTATGACTCATTTTGAGCGGCTATCTATTAGCAAAGTAGAATACGACTCCTACCTGTACCAAGTATCGTAAGTGGTGGTTAAAAAAACAAAACCAAGAGAAGATGATATATTCACCCGAAACGGATAAGCTCAAGTGTAATAGGGCAGAGATGTCAGTAGCAATTCTTTTTGTTGTCCATTTCCAAAGATATGCTTTACGATTGTTGCTACGCCAGCCCAGCGTGGCTATTATGGGCTTAATTAAATATTACAAAAGTATCAGGTATTTATATATACATATAAATATCAGCTGCAAGGTACCGGCAGAATAAAATAATACTTCCCTCTGTATTAAGAGTCGCAAGAGGCGATTAAGATACCAGAACCGACAGATGGCGTTATATCCACCCGATCCAGTGTAGCTGAAATGGTAGCAGCATCCTCATCGCGAAAGCTACTCTCTGCCATTGCTAACACGCTTGCCCAGGGCGGCAATGGTAGGCTAAAAAAAATATTGAAACGTCTGAAATATATATATATATATATACATATATGCGTGTTTTTTCAGGTCACAATGTTGTTGACACGCTAGTTAGGACTTAACAGTTTCGCGCGAATCAAGCTTGTTTGCAAACTCAGTATTAATAAACAAATCTGGTTTGAAGGATTTACTCACACGCTTCATGGAGCTTAGTGTATTTGTTAAAAGCTACATAATTTTAAATTACATATTAGTAATTTCTATCATATTATTATCTTCATTCTTAGTATAAAAACCGTACAATTTCAAATTCGCGTCTCAGCATCACGAGCTTTGAAGTTTCCGCGTATGATATACTGCGGAATATCTCGCTCCCAAACGAACTTTCCGTATGTCCCTGAGAATTTATTGTTTTACATTTTGAGGGCGTTTAATTTGAATTGTTCTGGTCTAGCTTCGGGCGGGAATTAAAGTCCGGGGATTGTATTCTGAACGCAATTTGACGTATTTTAGCGTTATTCAGTGTACAAAGCGAAAACCATTCAATAGATAGTAATCGATGCAGTGACAAAAATTGACTACAGACAAAGAGAAATAGGCATGAATATCAGCAATTTGCAGAATAAATGAAGTGATTTTTTTTTCTTTATTTGGAAAACTGCGTTAACGAATCTACGTGAAATTGAACACAGTTAAAACTAATTAAGGAAAGACGTGCCAATCGAGCTACACTGTTTTATGTGTGGCACTTCAGTCGCCTCTTACGACACCTATTACAAGAAGAAAGGTGCAGGTATTATATTATATTGGTACCCCATGGCTAAGGAAAGTTAATAAATGTCAATTTTATTTTATTAAAAAAAGGTTTTCATTTTAATTACGTTATTTCTGCGAAATACAGCCATCTGCCAATTTTGAAACCTTAGTCTTTTACAACTCCTGGCTATAAGAGAAATAATATATATACCAGCCGTGTGGCACAGTAGAATAGTACATGCCCTTGTATCAGTTATTGACTAAGATACCAGAACTGACAGACGGCAATACATTTATCCGTAACAGCATTCCTGTTGCAAAGCTACGCTCTGCGATTTCCAACATGCTTGCTCAGACGGCAATTAAGGGCAAAATTCCCCTTATTTTAGGGATACCTATGTCCTGCAGTGGACTTCAAATAGCTGATGTGATGATGATGATGATGTGATGTACATATAGAAGCAGACTTCATCAAAACGATAATTTTATTTAGATGTTGGAAAGAGATAAGATGTCAATGTGCATAATAGATGTCTCTATACTTCACACGATTTGTCGGCGAGAGAAACGTTTCTAATAGCTGTTTAAAGTTCAACTCCCACTTTTATTTTAAACACATTGCTTAAACATGAGATTTATTATACATATAAATAACTAGCCTCTAGCATGTACGTTATACGTAAATTGTATTCCATTACTGTGCGAGTTAACCCCGTTCATGGAAAGTACATGTTTTTCCACACACACTTAAAAAAATTAAGGGTTGAATTTCGATAAATCCCATCGTAGTGTGCACTTACGTTCTAAAAAGAATTCTCAAGCAAAATTAAGACTCCTATCACTTTTAGCTTCCTAAGTTCCATGATGAATGGTATTTTGCTTTTATATATAAAAAAGGAAAAAAACTGTGTTCGTTAAAATTACACATCAGGTACCACAACCGACAGATGGCGGTATATCGCTCCAAAATAGTGCAGCTCAAATACACAGGGCGAGGATGCTGCGATTGCCAACACGCTTGCCTATGGTAAAATTATGGGAAAAAAACTTTCTATGTTGACCATAATGATACAAGCGGCATATATTTATTACTAGCCTGATTTCATTTTTCAAAATTATTAAAACTGTAAACAGCATAAAGGATTAAAAGTATTAACAATTGTTGTATTGTCTATTTAAAAACTAAATTGCAATTTAGGCTAATTATATTTAATATTGTTGTGTGGATATTTTTAATTTGAATGTGTTAAGTGGTGTGTACGTGAGTATGTGTGCAGAATCTTACTAGAAAACTAAAAATTAAGATATTTTTTTTGTTGTCTAAATTAAACACTATTTATTGTTGACTCACATTAGCTTTGTCGTCGTCTGGGTCCTAGGATGATATTAAAGCCGTTAATACCAGGCGGTGATATTAAGCCTCACCTTTTCCCCATGATTGCTCATTGATACAGTAAGCACTATCTCCGTGTGGTAGCCTCATTTAAACTTTCGACATCTCGCCCTCGTTCAAGGCTCTGATTCCAAATCCCCCGATTGAAAAGGGTTCAAAGGTATCAAAACTTTTAAAAGTCGAGATTATTTGGTTGCCTTCGTTAGATCCCTTTTGGGATCAGATAAATTAAATTTTAATTGCTTAAGTCGTTTTTCTAATAATATTAATTGGAATTCAAGTTCAGGTGAATAAATCGTTGAAATTACAAAGTTCCTTCTTGACATGATGATATTAGATTTTGTTATTTTCTACAGTTTATTTTTGCTGGAACAACGAATTAATTAATTAAGATACATCCTTTGTTCTATCTCAGATTCACGTCACAAAACACTACAATTGTAACGGATATCAGACAACAGAGTAATTATATATATATATAATACTGAAATACTTATTTATAACAAAAACGCAAGACCGATACAAATATTCATCGTAATATTTATAACCTATTTATCTTGCGAGGGATCCAACCCATGACCCGTCAGCCTCTTTCGGAAGCTTGCGAAGCTCTATGCATCAATTTTAGGGATGAGAAGCCCCCATAGCCCACTTCCTCGTGCCTGCTCTCGCAGCTCAACCTGCGAGGCCTGTTCTTCCTGACACCAGTTGGCAAGGCCTAGCTAATCGATTGGAGTTTGTCATAGAGCGGCTCCTTTCCGCACGGGAGAACTTGATGGGAAGCTGAACTACGAGTATACCATCGGACACGCTTAACCACCACCGATCCATCAAGTGCGCTCAAATATTTCGACTAGAGATTTAACAATATCGTTGAACACCTCGCCGACAATCTTTCGCATGGTGGCTCCGCATCCTGCATGACTGCCCGACATCTGAAGCAGTGCGGTTGCAGGGCGACCGCCGCAAACTGTCCGCCAAACAGGCTACCACCCTCATTAGACCACATCTGTGAGCCCGGCTCCTGGAGGTGCCTATGACAGCTCATTTTCGCTCTGTACAACCTCTACGTCGTTACTCGCTATGGAGCTTTTCTTTTTTTGTATTGGATTTGGCGTTTCTTAGTTTCCATACAACTTTCACAAGCGTGAGATAAATAAATTCTACTTCCCGAGAAACTTATTCCCAGAAGCAGGGTATATACTGAGGAGTTCCTTATATATCTACAGGTTTTTACAACTCTGCCGTCGGGTCATATAGACTTTTCACTGTCGCTGGCCGGGAAATTAATTATATTATTTATATTATATTTATATTAATTATATTATTAATAAATTAGCATACCCCGCGGTCTCTAAGATCACGGCTATCCGAATTAACTATAGTAAATAGTGAGTAGTGAGGTTGCTGTCGATTACTGAAAGTATTGAGGCTGTTGATCACCCGGAAATTACGTGACACGAGAGGACAGCCGCTTAACTTTGCTTATATGTTTATCATGAAAAAAAACTCATTTTGAGGTATAAACTATTCTGTCTATCAAGTTGGATCAAACTGTAGTAAGCAAATATTATTGAAAATTGGTTCAGTACTTTAAAAGTTCATCCAGGACAAACACCATAACACATTTTTTATCATTATCATTATCATGTCAACCTCTAATAGGACCGGTTGTATGCGAACTGTATCCAGTGCGATGCTGCGGTTTTATTCAGATATATAAAGATAAATTGTGTACAAGTTTCATCTACATAAAAACCTAAATTTAGATAAAATAAAACATAGTTGGACGTTGTTGTTTTTAGAAATACGTGTATTTTTTGCGGTATCGGCATTTGAGGACAATTTATAAATGTCAAACTGTATGAAAGCATAGATTTTTTTGGCAAGGCAAATTACATAGTACGCCAAATCAGAGCCCGTGGCTGAACCATGAATGGTTTTAGTTTACTAACAATGCGTTATATATGTTAACATAAATGTGTATATTTTAAACAATATGGTGTAAAAACTTTACACCATATTGTTTAAAATAGTTAAGTTAATTTCAGTAAATAAAACACGAACTTTTGTTGCCTATTTATGTTGATTTATTAACAAATTATAATTTTTTTACCCGAATTCGTCATCATCATCATCGTAGCCGTAAAACACCCATTGCTAAACATAGGCCTCCCTAAGAAGCAAAATTTTCGCTTTAATTGCCGCGCTGTGCAAGCGTGTCGGCAATCGCAGAGCGCAGCTTTCACGTCGGGGATGCTGCTGTTGCGAATGGATATACTGCTATCTGTTGGTTTGGTTCCTTAACGCCTCTAAAGACATCTGGTATAGGGGGAAGTACTATTCAACTCTACCACTACCTCAAAGCACTAATATTAATAGGATCAACACACGTATGATTAGTTACAGTCCGTTCATATGAGAGCGGAATTTGTAACGGAATAGTTAGAAACGTTTTATGTTCATACACCTCATTAACTACAACTGTTCAAAGATACGAAGCCGAAAGTATCGGAGCTCCATCAAACTTGAGCAAGTTACTCCAACATCTCACCGGTTCAAGCGAGCGTGCCAACTTCCCTAATCTAATTTAACACATAATCTTACAACTCGTGTTGTGTAGCCTTTAAACCGGTGGTTTAAGCGTGAAAATGTAAATTTCATGAGACAATTAAAAACGTGGATTATAAATAAATCGCGTTATTAACATTTGTTTCTTCGACTTTTCGGTTACTTTTCAGCAACCGTTCAAGATAGACAAAGATATTGTATCTTGTAATGTGAAAGTTTACATTTGCTATCTATACTGTAGTACATTAAAATCTTTGTAATGTAGATAATATTAATAATTTTATATAATACAAAATAACATAATGCTAGTATATATAATTTGAGTGACGCTACTGCATTAAAAAATAAAGGAAAATGTAAGAAAATGTAAGTAGATGACGCATATATAATACCCCATATATGCCGCTATTGCCCTATAATTGCCCATATTTGCCGTGCTGGAGAAGCGTGTTGGAAATTGTAGAGCGCAGTTTTCGCGACGGTTATGCTGCTACCCATCCCTGCCCTGTGCATTTAAGCTGCACTTTTTTGGATGGATATACCGTCATCTGTCGGTTCTGGTACCTGCGTCACCTCTTACGACACCTGGTACAGCGGGAGGTACTATTCTACTCTGCCGGTACCTCACGGTGGGTATTAGATTCTTGAAATAAACTAGGAGTATTTCCGAGATAGTTTCAATATCCCGGTGCTATAGTCTATATATGTATAGATTTGTATATTGCCGTTAAGTGTACCAGAAGCCACTTGCAGAGTAAAATGATACCTTCCCTTTTACCAGGTGTCGTAACAGGCGATTGGGGAACTTTAATTGACATATAGCGGTATACCTTCTAGAAGTGCCATAGCTCAAATGCAACGGGGTGGAATGGGCAGCAATTGTAGGTGAACTCTTTTTAGAATGGGCGTATCTATAGCTATGTAAGTTTCGGGGCTATCATAATTATCTAATCCAATCCAGGAATATCTAATGTTTTGAAATTTCATTAAAACAAATAAAACTTAACTTATTAATTATCTTTAAGTATCAGCTAATAAGGCTAATAGAGGTTACGTTTCGCTGCCATAAGTCATTGATGGAACATACATTGATCAAAAACACTCGGGTATCTCGGATGAGAAGATGCAACGCAGTTTTCCGAATGCTGCCCGGCTGGGCTCAGCTTTCATCATAATCACATCAGCGATTGGTAGTCTACTGCTGGACATAGGCCTACCCGAGAAGTGGGGGGTATTGCCCATAATTGCCGTGCTGAGCAAGTGTGTTAACAATCGCACAGCGTCGGTTTCACAAACGGGATGCTGATGCCCATTCCCACGCAGTGCATACCGCCATCAGTAGATTCTGGTTCCTTAGTCACCTCTTTCACCTGGTACAAAAGGAGGAACTATTCTACTCTGCCGGTACCTCACGGCTCAGCTTTAATACTCACCAGTACATACGTCAACACAAATTATTGTTAACATGTCTCTAATGTAGCAAACGAGTAATTTGGTTAGACCAGTTTGACAAACCAATTAATTGTTGACCAATTTCGAACCGAAGTCGAGCTTCATAATGCAATTCTGGCGAGTGGTCAATTAGATTAACACGATATATTTGATTCAATATGAAACATGCACATAAAAAGGTATATTTGTGTTAATTAATCTGTCAGAAAAAGATATCGAGTCCTGTCATTTTTTTGTAAAGAATAATTTATTTATATTTAAATAAGAATTATTACCATTAAGTATTTATTTTTTATTTTTCGGACACCTTGTGACATGACATTTTGACATTTCTTAAAAACGACAAATTAGTAAGCTAGTGAACACTAACACATTCCGACATAAAACCGTTCTTTACTACCATCATTATCATCATACCAGCCATTTAAAGTCCGCTGCTGGGCATAGGCCTCTCCAAGAAAGGAGGTTATTTGCCTATAATTGCTGCGCTAGGCAAGCGTGTTGGCAATCGCAAAGCACAGCTTTCGCGGTGGGCGTGGATGCTGCTGCCCATCCCCACCCTATGCATTTGAGCTGCACTGTTTCGGATGGATATACCGCCATCTGTTGGTTCTGGTATCTTAGTCACCTCTTACGACACTCGGTGGAGGTACTATTTTACTCTGCCCGTACTTCACGCCTTTACTACAAATCAGAACATATTGCGAGTAGTATTGGGAGAGAGACGGATTATTGGTTTGTATAAAACACCCATTCGTCAATCTTATATCTCCGGTATATATATAGCACCGGTGTTGTAAGAGGCAATTGAAGTACCGAAACCGATAGATGGCTGTAAATTCACCTGAAATACAGTAGCTCAACTGTAAAATGCAACAGGACAAGGACGGGCAATCTTTCCCATTACAAATAAGATTTAGCGCGGCAGTTATACGAAAAATTCTCCCATTCTTGAGGAGGTCTATGTCCAAGAGTCGATGTTTTATGGCTGTAATGATGACGATTATGCTGATTATGTATGCGCTGAAAAAATATGATCAAATTATCACAAAGTGTCTTATATGATGAACTACAAGAAAGATAGAAATTATAATACCTATTTTTTTATGTAATATTTGTTCATCTTTATGCTTTATCAGACAAACTTCTTGCTTATAGTTGAAAGTATTGAAAAGTACAAAAGCTACATTTTATTCTGTAAAACCCTTAAGCAATTTTAAAACATGATATTCTATAGTATAACCAGAATTAATTATTTTTTTGATCTCGTCAGCCTTATATTATAAATGCTAAAATAAGTTTGATTGTTACCTCTTAATGCTTTATCCAATATTAGTGAAATTTCACAAAGAAGGTTGTAGAGTACGTTTCATTCCTAAAATGGTAATTTTTCCATTGGAAATTAACGCGGGCCAAAACCGTTGGGGAAAGATAATCTATATGATAAACTTAAAAAGCAAATATTATTTAGTTTTGTGCCCCTTCGGGGTATGCAGAGACTATAGATCTCCACTTGCCACGATCTTAGCTAACCTCTTTCGCTTCCTTTACTCGCATTAGTCTTTTCATACACGCACGCTTGTTCTTACTTCTAACCTGTCCCCTCTTTAATACCTCTTCTACCTGGTTACGGTATGTTGGGTCTATATTTGTTATTGCAATTGTTATTTTTCTTTGTAATGTGATAAGGTTTGAATCTGATATGTGCCTAGTTGCTTATATTTCGTCTTAGCAAACTAATCTGACAATGGGAGGCCATTTAGTTTCGTCGCCAAAGTAACTGTAGCGATATCGAGGGTTTCTTATACGGACCTCTGGCATCAGGCCAACTGTACTCCAAAATTATACTGCACTGTTGTTTTAGGAACTTGTCAACAAAGTGTGGTTTTAAAACATGACGTGATTTTTATAATAATACATTGCTAAAACATTTCGTATATTGACCTGATTCCGTGATAAGTCGATTAAAACTCTTGTGTTACAGACATCAGACAACAGAGGAAGCACAAATATACTACTTGAATACATATATTTAGCTCTCAGATCTAAAACAAACATAAATATTAGCATATATACATTTGTCCTGGGTGAGGATCGAACTTTGGCGGCCGAAGACTTGGCACAAAAGATAAGATCACTACCATACCATTGGGCACGTCATTTTATATAGAGATGATATTTTTGTATTTAATTTTGACTTTAATTGATGATAAACATTTTACGATTGTTCGATGATTTAAAATTATTTTAAGGACATTAACCCTAGTCAATTTATATCACATAACCCAGTAATTTTTCTGCATCGTTTACCATACAAACCGGAACACATTAATGCGAATACTGCTTTTGGCGGTAGAAAAAAATAGGTGAGAGTGAGGTACCAATGCAGACGACCTTTGCATGAAGTCTGCATCATGTTTATTTGCACGAAGTCTATATATTGCACAAAGTGTATTATATTATGCTGTTGAAACGAGGATACTTTGAAGTATGTATGGTGTGAGTTTGAGAGATAAATTAAAGAATGTTGTAAGTGTAAAAGATGCCATTGTGACGATAATAGAGAAAGGAATGTTATGACGGTTTGGGCATGTAGAAGGATCGATAAAGTATAGTAAGTAAGATAAATATCGATAAAGTACAATCTCTGCACGAATATATAGAACGGAAGTAAATGAAAGAGTTTAAATAGGACGACCTAGACGAACATATCTTAACAAGTAGAAGAGGTATTAAAAGAGGGCCATGTCAGAAGTACCAAGAATAAACAAGCATGAATGAAAGGTCATAACAAGTGGCGATCATAGATAGTATCTGCCTACCCCGATGGGTCACAATCATGATGTATATATAAGTATTGTTACTTTCACTATCGTGAGGTATAATCAAATAGTTTTTATTTACGATAGCTTATTGTTATTTATATTTTATATAAATATTGTAAAGCGGAAGAGTTTGTTTGTTTGAATGTGCTAATCTCAGGACCTACTGGTCCGGTTTAAATAATTCTTTTTTTTAGATATTCCATTTATATGAAAAGGTTTTAATCTATATAACATTACGCTGAAACAAAAAGGAGCGAAGCCTCAGTGAGAAATTTTGCAAAGACGGGGAAAATTATTCACATTTGAGTTCTTACGTCGCATGCGCTGCACAAATGGTTTAAGTTATTCAAAAACTATGTATGAAAGAATTATTCCTTTTCATTACCTTTTAATAATAAAAAAAAGTCCGCGACAATATATGTCTATCTTTCAAGATTTACTCATGATAACATTATTTGTCGAAGAAGGCTTTCTACCATTATAATGTGCAAGTAGGCCGCGCGGCGGCGGCGGCTGGCCACGCCCCACCACCGTGCTTGCCGCTACCACTCGCGAGTGTATCTTCGCGAGGTACCATGCCGGGCGGCTCAGACGCGTATTGGGCTTCCTATAGAACGGTTGAATACAGCGTGCTTTAAACAACAATTTTAAACAAAAGTAAAAATATATTTTATGCCGAAGTACTTTGACCTATTATTCTAAAAACATTATTTTTTTACATATTATTTTTAAAAAAATCTTATTCCCGATTATACTCGTACAATAACATAAACAAACGTGAGCAATCAAAAAATAATCTCGGTAGAGTTTCTGACAACCACGCGAACGAAGTCGCGGGTATAGCTAGTAATGTAATAAGAGTAATTTCCAACAGCTTTAAAAAGCTGTATTTATAGCTCTTACATTTAAATGTCGACGTTTCGGTTACCTTGCGGTAACCATTCTCAAGAATTACAAAGATGTAAAATTGTATATACTATGCTAAGTAAAATATAAATACTTGCAAACTCTATGGACACAGAACGGCCGACTGTGAGACATATTAATCTGAGACAGCATTCGGATAGTGGGCAATTTAACGCTACACAGATTGTGATTTCACACATTCATTTCGGTAGATTACATTCTACAAAAAAGGGCTTAAAAATTAAATTGTAAACAGTATGATACGTACAATGATGAACGATGAACAGTACAATCTTCAGACAATTTACAATCTCGCAATAATATCACAATAATCTAACGATATTTTCGATTTTACGCTGATGTACATAATTACTCCACTAAATTCGATACTCAATATATGTCAACTATGAAGGCACTAATTTTTATTTTTAATAGCAGTGACGAAAGGAAAAGAGAAAGAGAGATTTACCTGATAAAATATTTTTTATTAATAAATTTTATTTTGTTTCCCTTTTCATTTTCGGTTTGCATAAATACGATCATATTTTCCATAACCGTTCTCTTCTCGGCTGGCTTTCTATTCGTGAACGTCGCAAAATTATAATTCTAAACATACTATTTTCAATACTTTTTATCCATACGTACCAATTTACTTAAAGGACAGATTCCAATTCCTATCTTCCTCTCACGAACGTAATCTCCGTTCTTCTAATACTCTCTCGTTCTTCTCCTTCTCATCACTCTAGTTTTTTGACAAACTCTTTTACAGTGACAGCTACATACGACTCATATATATATATATCATATGCATTTATTGCGTTTATTTATACAAATATGTATGCCACGTTTATCTATTTTGTATATTTATTGTCTGCACCACTATATATATATATATATATATTCTGTTTTGTGTAATGGTTGACTGGGAGATAATGCCATTTGGCATTAAGTCCGCCATTTGTACATTTTGTAACATTATGTGCAATAAAATAAATAAATAAATAAAAAAGCGAGCGCTTGATAATTGCTATATTCTATTTTTGCGCTTATGTTTACTAATATATGTTTTTTAACTCTCATGATACAGTTAAGACCACTATGTACTAGAAACTACCTTATTATAATGCAGAAATGAGCCTGCTTAATCACTTATATGAAATTATGTGACCGCCATGGTCGTGGGTTTGATCCCAACCTAAAGCATATATTTATATAATTAATATTTACGTTAGTTCTGTGTCTGGATGTTAAATATGTAAGTAAAATTTGTTTATTATGTACATTATTGCAGCATATTCTGTAACAGTAAGCAGTTTATAATTTTATTTTTATAAACATGATAATTATGATTCAGAAGCCTTATAGAAATATAAATAATGGAAACAATGTACCCGGCTATTATAACTTGATAAGAGACTACAAAATGATTATGTAAAATTATTATTTGAAGTGGCTGAAATTTTAGCATGGTAACTGTTTAAAAAGATAAAGTAGATAGGTTTCTAAGCAAATCACCCACGTTTGAGCCTCTATCAGGCCTTCATGAGGCGGAGTTCTGGCTCTTAGCCAGACCCCGTTCTCTTCAAAGTTATGAGTGAATTTACTACAATGTCCTTTAAATTTTAACTGTAGACAAGTTTTGGTGTTCAACCAATTTGCTTGTAAGTTCATATATACAAAATATTTATTTTCCATTTATAAAGTTAAAGCACATAGCCGTTTGGTACCGGTGGAGTAGAATACGGCCTCCCTCTGTAATAGGTTTCTGTAAGAGGCGACTTAATTACCAGAACCGATAGATATGTCCATCTAAAACAACGTATAAAAACTGTAGAGTGGGGATAAGCTGCAGCATCTTCGTTACGAAGTTGCGTTCTACATTTGCCACCATGCCTGGCGTGCCAATCATGTGCAAAAATTTTCTTATCTTGATGAGGTCTACATATCTAGTGGAATATCTATGGCTGATATGAAGAAATAAATTCAAACCTTTCTCGCTTCCTTCGGGTTCGCTTCACAAATAATATTATTATCTCTTGTAATGCAACTGTAGTTTTATTAGTTCACAAAAAACAGAACAATTGCTTTATAATATTTTTCAATATTTATGCGTTCACTACTCATAATAAATTACTCTTTTAACGGCTTTCAAAACGCAGTTTATTAAACTTTTTACATGTTTTGTCTGACGTTTTTGTTAACTTTTGTCAACCGCTCTCAAGAATTATAAATACATGACGTGATTTAAAACCACAACGGCTAATTTCATTATTATTAATTTTATATATATACGGAATGGAATAATAGTTATTTGCCACCGTTAAGTGACGAAAACAAAAAGCTAAAACATACCTACTCAAATATTTCTTCCAATTTTATTATTATTTTTTTACCTTGAAAACATGGGATTAATAATGCATCTGAATTTACAGTTTACTTATCAAAGAGCGCCATAGACGTCTTTGCCGGCACACCAAGAATTTATTACGTCTGAGATTTAAAGAACAGACCTCGCAAATAGAGCCGGGGTTGGAAGCTAGTAGTTATCTAATCAAATAGCTGCGGTTGCGGTGTAGGCCGACGTAAAAGCGTGCGCGCGACGTTTAGAGGACAATGTGGCGTAATTTAGTCTAGCACGTTGGGGCAGGTCGCGGCTGGCCTGCCGCCAGTACCTCCACTGTGGTAACACATAAAGGAATAAACACATAAAGGACTGAAAATATTTATCTATCACGATCCTCTTCTTGGGTTTGTATCATTCTAAATGATTGATTGATTCATTTATTTTATGCATAGTACGATTTGACGGAGCCAATTGCGCATAAGTTGGTGTTCGTAAGTTGGGATGAATTCGTGAGTGGGTGTTTGTTTTTTATTTTATTTTTATAGTCCAGTTCAAAAACAAGCATATAGTTTGCGTATCATGATCATCATATCAGCCATTAGTAGTCCTATACTAAACATAGGCCTCCCTAAGAAAGGGATAATTAGCCCATAATTGCGCGCTGGGTAAGTGTGGTGGTAATCGTGGAGTGCAGCTTTCGCGACGGGGATGCTGCTGCCCATCCCCGCTTTATGCATCAAAACTTCACTATTTTGGATGTATATACCGCCACCTGTAGGTTTTGGTACCTTAGTCGCCTCTTACACCTGGTGCTGGGGAAGGGAACTAATTTGTTTTGCGGGTACCTCACGGCAGTGTAGATACTCGTAATACTACAAGGTTGGCAACGTGTTTGTGATCTACAAACGCGTTGCCAACCTTGTTAACTTGAAGATACTGATTGAAAAAAAGATTATGTCAAATAGCCCAATGATTTCACAGCCATTGCATTAATCAATATAGCAAACATCAATGCAAATGAGAATGAAGTACAAATACAGACGAACATTGTATGAGGTCCACCTCATGTAAAAATGTATTTAGTATTACATCATATTTGTGATTCCTCTCTTGCCTGATATCCGCATATAACACTAGTGCTTTAATCGACTTATTTTGGTGTCGTCATCAGCATTATCATCATACTAGCCATTAAAAGTCCACTGCTGCAACCCATACTCACCCTGTGCACTGTTTCGTATGGATATATCGCCATCTGTTGGTTCCGATACCTCAGTCGCCTCTTGCAACACCTGGTATAGAGGAAAGAACAATTCTACTCTGCCATTACCTCACGATTTTGGGTTCAGGTCAATGTTTTGTGAATACGTGGCGTGATTTACTATGAAATAAGTATAAAAATAATGGACGATAAGAATCAAATAGATCAGAGCTTATTCAAATGGAATGGTACGGTCAGTCGGCCCAAACCGCAGCCGAATTTGTCGATATAAAAGCTCGCCCGCGCGCTTTGGTAACAATGCGATGTCATTTACTCCGCTTGACCTGCTACTGTTATATATCGAAGAACTAACTCACGTGCACCCGGATTGAGATATTTGTCACTTTGCGTTTCAAATTGTACATTTTATAATAAGAATGCAATCAATTATACATACTTATAAACACACACGTATGTACAATAATGTCAAATTTAACGTTTGGTTTTACTCAGCATTCTTATTTGTATTGATTTTTTTGAAGTTAGTTATTTATTTTTTGATGTTTAATATTTATAATATTTATATTGATATTTTAATATTTATAATGAAAATGATATTATATTTATCCCATCATATCTTATCTTGATATACATACCATATTATCTAACTTAATAATATATATATACATTTGTGTAATTTACTTATTAACAAACTTTATACAAACCTTTTCTTAGATAATAGTTAGATCGACACGACATATTTACTTTATCTTATTAAACTTAAAACTAGCAATATAAAAGGATGAATGAAAGACAATTAATATAAACTCATAGTAAACTTTTGACGCAGCAACAATCCTTTTTATTCATCTTACATTACAAACACTAAGCTTGTTCTTAGGTTTGTATCAATTTCACGCGCGGACGGTCAACTAAATGAACGCACGGATAGAATGATGTTTCTCTCAAATATATAGATTTGACTAAAAAATAATTTTGTTCAGGAAAACAAGCAGTTTATGCTAGCTTAGAAGCACTGAGAAGACGGTGCCAGGAGTCAATAAATTTAATGAGACTGACAATTGGCCATTGAGTGTTGAGTCAAGTAATTTATAAACGGATGGTAATTTGCCAACAAAGACCGCACTGGCTTACCGCCAGTTTTGCCAGAAAGCGATCCAGTTAAGATTTAAACCTCATAAATAACGGGTACAATTTAATTTTATTACTTGCGATTTTGAATACAAATGATTTTCTTACTTACAAATACACTAAAAATATTTATTGTAACATGCAAAGATACGTACCACCCCTGTACAGTTACCAGATGTCGTAAGAGAGAAATAAATTCAAACCTTTCTCGCTTCTCTTTCGCATCTCTTTTAATGCATTTGTAGTGCTTTTAGTTCACCAAAAACAGAACAATTGCTATAAAATATTTTTCAAATATTTACACGGTCACTACTCGTAATAAATTACTCTTTTAACGACTTTCAAAACGCAGTTTTTTAATGGTAAAAGTTAATAGGAAAGCCGTTAAAAGGAGACTGAATTATTAGACCAGTAGATGGCGTTATAAGTATCTATCCGATATTCAACAGGCCCAGAATAGGCAGCAGCATTACCGTTGCTCAGCAACGTTCTAAGATTAACAACAGTCAATTATCTAGTAAGGCATTTATGGGCAAAAAGTTCTCTTTACTGGGGAAGTGTATGTCCAGCAGTGGACGTTCGAATGCTGATATGATGATAAATAGCCATATGATAGCCACTGCTGGATATGGGCTTACTCCAAGATATTAAGCGCTTTAAATAATTTTGTCTATAATTACAATTCTAAGGGAGCATTTCTTTTTTAAAGAATAATTAATTCTGATCAAAAGTCCGTTCAAGCGCTACCAGAGGGATAAATGAGGCCTATCGTTAGTGGAGTGGTTCTTTGATAACGTCTATGTATTCAATCCTATATAAATCAGTGTGTCTTTATAAAATATATCATTATATTACTGAACTCGCTTGCGTTTACTTGATATCCGTTTCCGAACCTTACATGGCGACCCTACCAGGCGCGTTTTTAAACAAAGTATAGTGTAAATTATTTATAGATATTAATTATATATAATATTTTATATCATAAAGGGTTTGCTCATTCAATTATGTAAATTCTTAGTCTTAATTTCTTATAATTTAGTTCAGTTATGCTTGAAGAGTTGAATTTAATATATAGATATATAAAATTGCTTAAAAAATATCTCATCAAATTAAATAAAAACACAGAAGAACAGAAAAATTATTGAATGAAAAACTTAACGAGGCTACTTTACTATATAACAGATATCTTGTGTGTACTGTAACTTTAGATAATAAGATTAGAAAGTGCAAATATAGCAATGAAGATGTCATTTATAGTAAAGAAATAAGTATTAGGATACAAACGTTGCATAACAAAATAGAATAATTCTGTATTAATAATAATATAGAAAATCAAAGCGCCATGACCATGGAGAAGTTTGATTTAAAAACGGCCCTTTTGCCAGTGATGAATGGATAAGAGCACATCACCAAGAAGCTTGTTGACGCTATCGAATTGTACAGTTCAGTGATAAGTGATGAAAGCCAAAGGACTCTTATCAGTTTTATATTAAAACACGCTTGTCAAAAAGCGACAAATTGCGTTTAAAATTGTCTTACGATACGTGTCGACCTCTTTTGTCTGATATGAAGGAACATTTACTCATCAAAATGTCTAGTTCTGCTATCCATACTCAATTGGTTAGGAGCATCAGAGCACTAGGACGATTGAGGACAACGGGAAATGGCTGGAGAGCTTATTTGTGAATCTCACGATATCACAGGCCGATGGTGGTAGTAAGTCGTACGAGATTTTTAAACCTATTAATGAAAAGATAGCCGATTAACAGTTTTATAGGCGGTTTAAGGAATCAAAATTTAATCATTATTTTAGTAGCTCGCAACTAAACTTAGTTGAAAGATGTTATTCAAACGGCCAAGGTCCAAGAACTGACGTTCCACACTTCCCAATCGCAATCACCTATCCTATGTACATAGACCCCATGTACATAGGACATCGACAGAAACCAGGTAATTTCACAGGACTGTTCATCCCCATCGGCAAAGCCTTAGTCCATCGCGACAAGGACACTTTAGAAGAGGTCGTTTTTTTATCAGGGTAATACTCGTCAAGCTACGCATACTTCGAATACTCACGTTACGGTAATCGAACATGGCAAATATATTTTATGAACACTGATAGTTAAAATTAAATATTCAACCTCATACAAAAAACACTGAAAACAGATCTGAAACAGAGTTTTTTCGTCCATTACTGTATATTTTCATGTAATAGTAGTAATTTCGAAAAATTAAATTTAAATAATGTAAGTAAAAGTGGCTCATAGACATAGTTGCGTTATAAATTATGATAACATTTAGTTCTCATGTTTAGACTCAGATTCGAAAACAACTTTTTCTTTTGGTTTAGGAAATTTTCACGACGTTAATTTCACCTCTTATTTTTTTTTTAAACAAAATTAATGTCTTTCGTTTGCACATCGAATTGCAATGCAACAGAGAATATATTCGAAATATTTCTAATTTCGGAAAAATATTCGAAAATCAACGTTTTTATCTCGTTAGAGAGCACAAATAGAAAAAGCAATCGAGTAGTCGATTGGCAGTATATCAACAATGACGCGGACTAATTAATCCGTTCACAGTCGAGGCCACCGGCTCCGCTCCCGGGGGACTTCGTTTAGCTGCGATCAGCGAGGCACTACTGGCAATATCGTTTGATACGTACGTACACACCACTTGAATCGTGTCACTATATTAATCTAAATCCAATTAATTAATCCTATGTTTGTTTTTATTAATAAGTCGAAACTATTGTGGATTTGAAGGTTGGATTGAGAATAATATAATTAAATGAAGTAGACCTCATACTCTTTCACCTATTTCTACCGCCAAATAGCAGTGCTTGCGTTACTGTGTTCTAGGCTGAAGGGGAAGAGAGGCAGTGATTATACTGGGTAATATCAATCTTCGAAATGTTTACTAGTGCATGGTCTCCGATCTTTAACTGTATCATCCCTTCCATCAGTTCTACGAGACCTTCATATTGCCACCTTAACTTACTTTTCCGTTGGAATTTCGGATAAATGTAGAAAATTCAACTTATCTATAGATATCTTATCTAGAGACTATTCTATTAGTAATATGCATAATAATTAATATACCTGAGGAAGAACTCTTACAAAGGTTTGCATTATTCGTCTGCACATCATTCTCACCTATTGCCACTGCCAATTAGCAGTGTGAGGGAAGTAGCGAAATTAGTTGGCAAAAGTGACATAGTATCTTCAGTTCAGAAGATAGGCGACACGCTATTAGTGATGATACGAAAGACTATAGGCTGCGGCCACGTTAACTATCAAGTTGACCGGATGTTTATTGGCTAACTTTATAATATATAAAAAAAATACTATTCCACTGAACTATGGACAAGAACAACGTAACCGTGGGGTACCGGCAGAGTAGAAAAATACCTCCCTCTGTATCGGGTGTCGTAAGAGGCGACTAAATTACCAGAACTGACAGATGGCGGTATACCCATCCAAAACAGTGTAGCTTAAATGCACAGGGTAGGGATGGGTAGCAACATCTCTGTCACGAAATCTGCGCTCTGCGATTGCCAACACGGTTGCCCAGCGCGGCAATTACGGGCAAATTTCCCCTTTCTTGGGAGGCCTATGTCCAGCAGTGTCTTCCAATGACTGATATGATGATGATGATAGCAATTCCTTACAGGCAACCTTTATAAATAAATTATTAATGCATATAATTCGAAAAAGTAACGAATTAAATCCCTATAACCTTTAACAAAATCAGTTCACCTACATAAAGCAGGCAAAATGATGTGGAAAAGCCATATCAACTAAACCCTCTCCATAATCTCTATATGTTAAATTTACGCCCGGTAGACGTATGGGATCCCCCAAACGCATAATTTAAACTTTCGACACCTCACTCTCATTCGGGGATGGCTTGAAAAGGGTTCAAAGGCACCGGAACTTTTTAAATTGTTCGCAATTTAGGGGACTCTAAGGTGACTTAAGGGGGGAATTTAAACTTAATGTCTACTGATTAATTGTTATTCGATATGTTTTTGGATTTGATGATATTTATCACTTTTTCACAGTAATAAACGCGTGATAGCAAGTGTTACCTCAACATATAGACGCCTGTATTGACGTAAGTATATCACTAGCGGCGTTACTAACCATGTGACTTGAATATATTATGTCGCATTACCCAGTAATGTAACTACCTCTCTTACCCATCAACAAAGAGAGATACGAACACTGCTATTTGGCGGTAATACATAAAAGTTGAGGGTGTTGTACCAATGCAGACGACCTATTGTTTGATGTCTATCTCATGTGAAACATACATTAATCCAAAATTCTATCCTACTCGTGCAAAAGATATATATACGCTTATTAATGAGCTATTTTAATTTTTCCTGATACAGCTCTGGACTCGATGTCCGAGTCCAAATATACCAGCATTAGGATTGAGAAAGCCTTCTATATAGGATATATCTTATAATTAAAGGAATATTTAACTTATTTAAAGAGGTTAAGTGTACAATGCTCCGAAGATAAGAAGTCCTTATAAATAGACGATTTTCTTACAAAGCCTGTTTCTATACAAGTAATGGTTTGGAAGTTTTTAAGTATTGGTTTGGAATGCTCTTCACTGCCTAGACAGATTAGTAATTAGTAAATTGATCTACTCTATGGTTAAAGTAAATTAAAAAGTTATAAACCATAATCAACTAAATTCCAATTCCATATTTTAAAAATTCCTGTAATACAATACAAAAATAACCTTCTTGGTTTTACAAAATAGGGGATTTTTTATCCAAATACTCAAAAATATAATGCCGGATCTATCTCAAGGGAATATTTTGGCCTATGTGGTAAATGGAATCACCGGTTTAACAATAAAAGAGTACTGTTGTAATATAATAGTATCTTTGTCCTCCTCTTACTTACATAAGACTTAGTATATAAACTACGAAAAGAAATCATATATTTTTTTCATGTACATATCCATTTACAACTACCCAATTAGAATAGAAGAATACATTCTGTTGTTACATTCTGTATTATCATTATATCTTTAGGTTACAGTATATGCATTATTCCATGCCCATCCCCGCCTTGTTGCGTTTAAGCTACATTGCTTCGGGTGGATCCAAAGCAGTGTAGCTTAAACGCAAACAAATCCGAGTGCAGTCACATGAGAAGAACCTATTTTATTTTACTGGTACCACACGGTTTTATTTGTGCCTTATATAGTACTTATATATAATTATATGGTACCTTATTATATAGATTTGCAAAATTAAACAAAATTTGTATAGCTTATGCAACAGGGTGTAGATATGGAACCGCATTTCTGTGGGAAAGTTATGCATTGAAATCGCCAGCACACCTGACCAGCCTACGCCTAACAAATGACTTTCTATAGTTGTTATGATAATGATGATGAAGATATAATATAGGTTATTCCATGAGTAACACATTTAGGTATAAAATAATATTTATATAAAGTTTACACCTTCATAATCTATATTATGACGGGCTCGATGGTTTAGATGGTAGTGATCTTTGGGCGCCAAGAGTCGAGGGTTCGATTCCCACCCAGGGCAAATATTTATATGATTATATTTGTGTTTGTTCTGTGTCTGAGTGTTATATATATTTATTTATGTAGTATCTTTGTGATTACTGTGTTGTCTGGCATTAAAAGTGCTCTAAGCGACCTACCATGAAGGTCTGAGATTTTGTGGGAATTTATTATTCTTTTTTTTTATTATGTCTTCTTTTTTCTTAGACTGTGTATAAATATTTGTTGTAGAGTTCTAGCGCCATAATTAAGTTCAGTGCCCGGGGAATTTGCGTTTCAACTCATACAAAACAAAATTTGGCCCGACTCCTCTGTTTGTGGGTTGGGTTATTATTTTTAATCGAGTTACAGCACTCCGAGGGTTAACTAAATTGTTTTAAGGTGTTTCGTGGCTTGTGCTACTTCTCCTGTTTTATTTTAAGACAGTATTTCTTATTTACATATCTCACTAGTACGGTAGACGCGAAACCTTTGAAACGACCTTTGAAACTATGTAAAGCTGTTTGCATAATTTTTAACTTACATTATTATCTGCAAATAAGATGCTGCAGATGGAGGTTACCCTATCTTGTACGAAAAGGGATTCGAGTTCGATCCCCACCCAAGACAAACATTGATTTAATGAATAATTGTGTTAGTTCTGTGTCTGGCTGTAAAGGAATACATTTGTGATTCTTCTGTTGTCTGTCCTTAACAAGTGTTTTAATCGATTTATTTTAAAGTCAGGTCAACGTATGAATTGAGATGTATGAATTTATTTATTTATCTATGATACATATAAAACACTGTTTAAATATTTATATACATTCATAGCTTGACCAGTAAATCAATTTATATGATTTTTTGTATGTGTATACTTTTAATAATGATTGACAATAATAATTTCCCGCACAATGTCTTGTGTCTCTCTGTCAAAGTCACGAGGATCAATAGACTGCGTGAATCCAGTAGGATGAGTAGTAGCAGTACAAGTGGGCATGAATGGGCAGCAGTTATGATTAATTTTTATTATTTTAGTTATGATTAAATTAATTATAATAGTCAAATCAAAAAAATAACTAGTTTTTATCGTTTACTTATGGTACACTACAAATATCAAATGTCTGAGGAAGGGGTGAGTTGGTGAGAGAAACTTAGTGTCCAATAATTGTCTCATATGAATGTACTGTTACTATAAGAAACTTTTAAAAGAAACCTTTAATTTATGCATCATCATACCAGCCGTTGGAAGTCGGCTGCTGGACATAAGCTTCTCCAAGAAAGGAGGTTTTGCCTATAAATGCCGCGCTGGGCAAGCGTATTGACAATCGCAGAACGCAGATTTCGCGACGGAGATGCTGCTGCCCATCCCCGTCCTGTGCATTTGAGCTGCACAGTTTCGGATGGATATACCTCCATCTATCGGGTCTGGTACTTTAGTCGCCTCTTAAGACACCTAGTGCACTGGAAAGTGCCATTCTACTCTACCGGTATCTCACGGAAAATTTGTAAATTGATTGATTATTACAGAAAAAGTTTGGACAAATATTTATAAGACAATCAAGAATCGCTTAACGGATCTGGATAACAATTATATCTGACTTAAAGATGAGATAGGTTGAAATAGAACATAGGCTTTTGTCATCACGGAAATAAATGTTTCAAACGGCTAGAGAAGAGAAATGCAATCTTGTTTTACAGAAAAGGATATTAGCGAAGTAGACCGAAAAGTCTACTGCGTTGGTACCGCACTCTCGTCTATTTCTACCGCCAAATAATAGTGTTCGAATTACTTCCAATTTTAAAGGTGAGAGAATAACAAAATTAATGATTGGGAATAATTTATTTGATATCTTCAAGTCACAAAGTTCGCAACGCGCTTGTGCTGTCAATGTAATATAATCACAAGGATATCACAGACGTCTATAGACGCTTCTATTATTACAAGAATCTGCAGTGGTGGATCGTATGATCGTTTGTCAACTTGATTAAATAAAAAACAACATGACATCCTACTAAGATATTACTACTAAGTTCAGTTATTTAAAAGGTGATCGAATAGAAAAATAAAAAGAAACGTATATAGAGACACTCGTTCAGGAAATTACACACAAGTTTAGAACTCTAAAGTATTATAGCATCAGCAATTCATCAATATAGATAGGTACTATATTGATGTATTGCGAGATTATTAAACAAGACATCCACAAATTTAAATCTAGCTAAAAATAATTAGAGCGAGTATATAATCTGCGTAAGCCTTGTTTTACGTAAATGTCAATGTATAAATATAATTCAACATCACATTATACATATACAATCAAGACATATTTTTAATTTAACATATTTCTAGCATGAACCATAAATCTGAACTTAATTTGCTACCGAGTCCAACCGACCTAATTACGCAAATAATCAGGACTCCAATACCATGGTATCCACTTACATGCTAGTATTTAAAATCAATTTTGTTATAGAATATCAAACACACGATTAAAGTTCGAAACACACACATAAAGTGGTTCTATTCTACTCCGGTACCGGCAGAGTAGAATAGTATGATAGTACTTCCCATTGTACCAAGTGCCTTAAGAAGTAGACCTCATACAAAGGTCTTCTGCGTTGGTGCTAAATAATAGGATTGCTGTGTTCTGAAGGGTGAATGAAGTAATGAAATTACTAGGTAATGTGACATAATATCTTCACCCGGTTGGCAAAGCGCTAGTGATATCCATGTCATATTATGAGCAGCTAAAGGTTGCAGTGACGTTTAAGGATCACGCGGACTGCATGCTTGTCAACTTGATTTTCTGCGGACAGCAGTCGCCAAGCTGCGCTCTGGCTGATTTCCAACACGCTTGCCTGGTGCAGCACTTGTAAGCAAAATTCCCCCTTTGTTAAGCAGGCCTATGTCCAGCTGGGAATTTTTAATGGCTATAATGATGATGATCAACTGTAGAATCTTTACTTAAATTAGACCAAGACTATTTTTTCTATCCCTGGGCCATTTGAGACTCCACTTCTTCTTTCATTCTTAACTGACTGAATTTAACAAATACAGGCAATGCATATTCCTTGTGGAATCAATAAATTGATATTTCGATGACCTTTGAAGCAACTTAAAATAGTCCCATCGAATCAGGAATCAAGAGATTCGTAATAAAACAAAAGATACCCGCCCGGTGGGTTAGCAAGTTAAAATGGAAGTGGGCAAGGCACTTAGTACGCTGAATCAATGGCCGATAGAGACGTAAGATTCTGGAGTTGAGTACCACGTAGCGCTGCGTTGGATGACCACCCACGAAGTGGAAAGACGATCTGACTAAAACCGCAGGATCAAACCGGAAACAGGCCACTCATAATCAGTCCTATTAAAGATTACTTGGGAAGGCCTATGTCCACATGTGGACATCCTACCACTAATATAATTTTTTTAATTTGAATAAGATGCTCGACCTCCGAGCCAGTTTGGAACCACCATATATCTATTAACTGATTTCCAGAGAAAAAAAAAGCCACTATTGAAGAATGGAACAATTTATCGCAAGTAATGCTCGATAAATTGATCTTCACACGCCCAAGAGGATCTCCGCATGTCTTCGAGCCAAATAAGGAGTTAGAATAAATCTCTATTTCTGAATACTAAATATATGTACATCTTTACATATATTACACATCGGGTTCCCCGGTTTAGTATGCTGGGAGTCACATAGAAAAAGAGCAGAAGAAATCAGACACACATAATTAAGAACTTTTTTTTTGTGTGTGTAGGAATAAAAATTAAACTAGTTCTTTTCTAATTTTTTTATTGGTTTTATATCAATTTTAGTGAAATGCTAATTCAACATAAATACAGCATTTAGATATTAAAATTAAACCCGCAGATATAGTTTCTCGTTCGCTAATTATATTTAGTAATAGCTGAATTCACTAAGCCATTAGGATGAAACGGCTTATATTTATTCATTCTTTGTGACATAAAATTATTTCTTAATACCACAACATACCACATGACATGCTGATATAACTAAATCATATGATTTAATTAGATTAAATGAAAAAAGAATTAAATTTATTACTACCCATAAATGAAACTCTTTCCATATTAGTAGAACAATAAAAAAAAATAAGTTACAGCTAATCTACATAATTTAATATAAATCTCGAACTGAACGGCAAAAAAACATAAATGAGCATCAACTATGAACCTAACTTGGCTAAAAATAGCTCTGGGAAGTCTAGTAATTTTTTATGAAGTAGTTAAAAGAAATCTTGCAGTGGCAGTGGTATCGATGGCACAATTTGCGGAGCGACAGCTGAGCTGAGTGGCTGACTTGACCTGATTCAGGCATTGATTGGAATTCCAATATCAGCTACCCACATTGAGAACATCGCAGCGGCTGTAATCTCCGCCATTATGTACGTGAATGAGGACTAATTGGCATTTTAATTGTGGATGATTTCTATGAATATCATATAGGCAATTATGGGCATAGTTCCCCCTTTTCTTGGGGAGGCCTATGTCCAGCTGTAGAGTTTCAAAGGCTGGTATGATAATGATGATGTTTTCGATTACTGACATTTGAAAATTATATACAAATAACCACAGTATCTGCACACAATTTATATAGTTTTATTAACAGTGAAATCTCTTTGGACACATTCTTGTAACTTCAGATAACTGACATTTGATATCTATGAGCAACTCATTATGAAGTCTATATAGACTTCACAATGAGTCTCTTAAAGGATATATCAAGTATTTCAACCTACATTAAAGCCGATTAGACTTATAGGTACTTGTGATTTCTGATAATAGACATTTGAAACCTGCATATGATACATAAGGTTTAGGTCACTATGAGTTGCTTTAAAGACATATCGGATATATCGTTGTTCGTTAAAGTCAATTGATTGCATACATGCTTACAAACTAGAGCAACTGCAAAATGTGTGCATAAGATTCATTTTTGGTTCGCGCAAACTTGATCAAGATTGAAGTGTTCAGCTCAAATAGCTTCCCATTTGACTTTGCAAACATGTTCATATCCTGTCTTTATTAAACAAAATTCTGTTCGACCCTTCATTCCATTCATATTCCAATTATTGTTTCGTGGTCTTTTTTAAAAGTCATTCAGGTCAGCAGAAAACCTTCAAATGCCTGTGCTGTCTACGACGTTTTATAGTAAGCCCTTTACGGCTCAGGCTGCTCGTTTGTGGAATGCACTTCCTATAAGACATTAGACATGAATGTATTTAGATTTATTTGGAAAAAAACAGATCTGGTCATTAAGTCGCTTAAAGCACATACCGTATATTGCAATTATCGTTAAAGCCGGTTAGACCTGTGATTTCTCATAACTGATATTTGACATGTATGTATGCAGGTTTAGGTCATTTAAAAATTTCTTAAAGAATCTGTATCTTCAATACCAAGTGTATTTTATTCTTAATAAAAACAGAATTAACGGAAACTGCATTTTTTTATTACTATTAAAAGTATTCAGACAACATCTCATACATTGACCTGACTCCGTGGTAAGTCGCTTAAAGCACTCGTGTTACAGACAACAAAGGAATTACGAAAATAATAATTAGATATATATTTTTAATGCGCATATACATGAGAAACTCAAATATTATCATACAAATACTTATCCTCAGTGGGGTCGAACCCACGAACCCTGGATAAGATAGGATAACTTCCATCTGCGCTATCGGGCCCGTCAACTATTTACATTAAATTGCATTTCATGATGTATATTTTCCACAGAGGCCAGGCAACTCTAACAGACGGCGGCAGTGTGATGTAATTAGATAAGCATCCAAAATAATTCACTGATAGTAAAGGGATGAATGTGGTACAGTTTTGCTATGTATCCGAACGAAGTCGGGGCCACCCGGCTACTATACAAAAGTCTCACTTAAAAAGATCGCTAATTGGATCATCATCATATCAGCCATTGGAAGTCTACTGTTGGGCAGATGCCTTCCCAAAATAAGGAGATTTTGCTCATAATTGCTGCGCTGAGCAGAGCGTAATAAAGAGAGAGCCCTCGGAATGAGGATGCTACTGCCCATCGCCGCCCTGAGATTTTGAGCTACACTGACTGTTCCGAGTTGATATACTGATATCTGTTGGTTGTGGTACCTTGGTCGTGTTTTACGACAACCAGTGCAAAAGAAGAGTTGACTTCTCTGCCGGAACCCCACGGCAAGGCATATTTATTTGATAGATGGTTGTGATAGTAGTGACCTTGTGCGCCAAGTATCGTGGCTCGAGTCGTCGTTCGATTAGCACACACAGCTTAATTTATATGATGATGTTAGTGTTTGTTCTCTTTCTGAGTGTTTAATATATGTATTTAAGTAGTATATTTGTGATTCCTCTGTTATCTGGCGTCCGTAGCAGAAGTGCTTTAAGCTACTTACCAAGGAGTCAGGTCAATGTATGAGATGTTGTGGGAATTTATTTATTTATGGTAATGGGAAATAGCAAGGTTTTGCATGATCAAGCGGAAATCACTAATTGGCGGTTGTTTCAGACACCAATTAATTAAATTAATGGGATTCTCAGGTGTTTTTATATAATTAGATATTTTTTTATCACTTACCATCCAATACTACAAACGGGTAATATTAAATTACTTTGATTAAATTATTCTGTGTAAAGAATTCTACCCAAAAATGAAATATAAGAATGTACCAGATGACTTCTCTGATACATTTTGTAAAATTAATAATATTAGAACTTTTAATATTTCCGAAGAGTCAGCTGATATATTTTTTTTTATCAGAAATTGAAATTTGTTTGTCAAATATTCGGTATATAATATACAGCCGTAACGTAATAGCAGAATAGAATAGTACGTCCCTCTACACCAGGTGTCGTAAGAGGTGATACCCTGTTAACTGACTATGTGACCCATGTTATTTGACTGGAAAAGTCGGTGTTTGACTTACGAAAAGTTTTAGTCAATTGTAGTTCAATGTGGCTGCATAATTAAAATTTTCAGACGTCACAAAATTAGTAAACAAACTGATGTCACTTTAACATCAAACAGTAGAAGTTATGGTTTTAATAATAACTTTACGGTTTCTAGTAGACAGTTCTTAAATTTCAAATTATTTTATGACAATATATTCGATTGTTAATATTTAGTAAGGCTTAAAAATATTAGAGACCTTGATGTTATTGTACTTTAAGTCCCTCGCATGTCACCTCAACTGCGGCCATATCTGGTGCTAATGCAAAAATGGCTGCTGGACTTTAAAAAAAAAATATAGTTTATTGGCCGCTAATTATTCTTTCGTGCCAGTTGCTATTAAAACATTTGGAGTATGGAATAATGAAAGATTCTTCTTTAGCAAAGAGTTAAGTAGGCGTTTGGTAGACTGAGGATTGGACTGACTTGATTTGATTTTTCTGATGCAGAGGATCCTTGTATAGCGTGGAAATGCTGCAAGCATTCTGGGAACCTTTGGGAGTCAAAAATTAAACATGTCTGATGGCTCATTTTCGGAATACGTTTTTATTTTTTTGTAATATATTAAATAGTATTTTTTGAATAATGTATTTACTAAATAACATTTGAATTTCACTTTTAAATAGACCTATTTAAAAGAAGTCAACTATTCTATTGGGGTATTTTTAAAAGTTGTACAAATGTTGTTCATATAAAAAATTACGAATACTATGTTCATATCAGTAGCGGAAATTTAACGAGTTTTACAAATTGAAATAAAATCTTGAAGTAGTATCGAGTTCCAACTAAATAATTCAACGAGCGGCGTCTGTTTTAAGAACTGCTTGACCTAATTGGAATGCTAATTGAAATCTACATTTATTTTCTAAGGTACAACAATATATTTTAATGTAAATAACTATGAAGGTAATTATTTCAGTTGGTATTTTAAGTAGACTTTATATATAGAAGTTATATTACCTGAGGTTCCGGCAAAGTGGAATAGTACCTCCCCCCTGTACCACGTGTTGTAAGAGGCGAATAAGGTACCATAACTCAAATGTAAAACTGCGCTCAGTGATTGCCAACGCGCTTTCTATCATGATAATTATTGGCAAAATTCCCCCTTTCTTAGGGAAGCCTATGCCCACTTATAGCTGATATAATATGATGATATAACCTGAATCAGGTGTAGTAAAAGACGACTTAGTTACCTGAACCGACAGGTCGGGGTTTTTTCACCTGTCAATCAATTAATGGCATGTGGCCAAATTACAATTCGATAGCAAGGACTGTAGATAAATCTATTTGTTAATCGGTTTCCATTATTTTTTTAAGATGATTGAACCATAATAAGTTTTATTGGTCATATTTAAAAGCGCTTGTTAAGATAATATAGCGTGAATATTGGAATCTTTTATATTGTTGTACTTATTCTTTTTCACTGTGTACTGGTAACGATATGGTATGGAACGACAAACCGGTGATTACGAACGGATAGCAAGCTAGCTCCTTGCCTAATCACCATATAAACTATTGCGTAAAAACACTGTTTAACATAACAACATCGGATGTATCGACATGTTACGGATGTTGCTGTAAGTGGTATGTAGGTTTATCCATTTTGTTGTGTATACTTGTTCTAGTAAAACAAATTATGACAATCAATTTTTAAGCTTATGATCATCTCTGAAGAAATATTTTGTTTTATTATTATTATTACCCTTAACTCATCCGAAACTTTTTCGCGTTCTGGTATTGATGATAACTTCGCAACAATGAAACGTGAAATATATATTTTTTTAAGACTCAGCTTAAAAATCAAGCAGATTAAAATGATCGATTACCTTAAAAAGAAATTATAGTCTACTAGCTGTACAGTAGTGACCTTACATGTTTTTAAATAATAATCTTCTTTTGACATATTATTTGAAACCATGTGTTACTGTTAGGTACTGTCAAAGAATAGAATCTCCCTTATACCAGTAGTCGTAAAAGGCCACTAAGATACCAGAACCGACAGATGGCGTTATATCCATTCGAAACAGCATAGCTCAAATACACAGTGCGGGGAAAGATAGCAGCATCCCGTCGCGAAAGCTGGGCTGGGCTGCGATTGCCAACACGTTTGCTCAGCACGGCATTATGTCCAGAATTCCCACTTTCTTGGAGAAGCCTATGTCCAGCAGTGGACTTCCGATAGCAGATATTATGATGATAATGACTTCTAACTTGACTTAACTAACTAAAAACAAATATCTAAAAAATTGTAATTTAATTATAATCTTTAACAACAAATTACTTTATCAACAAGTCATACAAGGCCTAATCAATCTTACTTTTCAAACACTGGCAAATGCTCATTAAACTCAAAAAATATTTATATGCGTAACTTACACACAGACTAAGCAAATAGGTACATGATGAAAGTTAATACGGCTTGTTGAATACATTGCTTACAATTATCATCTGATATAATTCCCTGAAAGTAAGAAGCCCTCTTCAATGTCATGTGGTATATCCAGTTTTAATGTTGTATGTTTATTTTAAATCAGCCTGTCAGCGCTTTACCCGTGGGGTAACGGCAGAGAAAATGTTTCCTCTTTTTATGTTATGAAGTCAGCAAACAAACATATATTACGCTTGATGATTTACGTGATCGCAGCCTATAGACACTTGTGTCATCACAAAGACATATCAGTGTGTCGCCAACTTTGTGAACTGAAGATTCACATTTACCCAGTAATTTTACTGCCTTTGTTACCCTTTAAACCGTTACACAACAATACGAAAACTTTGGCGATTTACATAAGTGAGTGAGGTACCAATGCAGATGACCTTTGTACGAGGTCTACCTCTAGTAAACACTTGCCGTACCAGGTGTCTTAAGAGGCGACTTAGTTACCGAAGCGGTATACCCATCCATAACAGCGTAGCTTATACAGACTGCGAATGGGTAGCAGCACCTCTGTCGTTTTTGCCCCGCTGTGCACCACGCTTGCCCTGCTGGGCAATTATGGGCAACATTCCACCATTCTTAGAAAGGACCATTCCACTCTCACCATTCAAGTATTATGGCTTTGGCAAATTAATTACAAGAGACATACTTCTTAAAAGGTCTACTTGGATACCTTCTATTTTAGGGTACGATGCGGTAGTTCATCAACGAAGTAATGCATAAAGCACAGAGTAATGTACATATGTGCTGTTAATCTGTTATTTATTTAATTTATATAATAACGTAAAGAGCAAGCATTCTACGTACATAAAATATACGAATTTACTTATATTTGATGGGCCCGATGGTGCAGATGGTAGTGAACCTGCCTTGTGCATCAACGACTGTGGGTTATCCCCACCCAGGACAAATATTAATAAGATGATATTTGTGTTTGTTCTGTGGGTGACGAATGTATTTATGTATTATGTTTGTAATTCCTCTGTTTTATGATGTCTGTAACACAAGTGTTTTAAGCGACTTCTCACAGAGATAAGTCAATGTATGAGATATTGTGTGAAAAATTCATCATCATAGCAGCCGTAAAATGTCCAGTGCTGGACAAAGGTAGTAGGTCAAGTAAGGGGAAATTTGCCCATAATTGCCGCGCTGGGCATGCGTGGTGGCAATCGCAGAGCCTTACGACTGGAATGCTGCTGCCCATCCCTGAACTTGTATGTATGTATGTGTATTATATGTATGTTTATTATTATTTATGTATGTACTAAATGCACCTTAAACTTCCACCATCTTTAAAATTAATTTCTATCCAAAGGTTATAAGGCGATAAGGCCGCCTCTTGTACCTACTATTCCATGTTTTTGTGATATTCTTGTGTTCTTTTTATTGGTGTACTATAAAGAGTATATTATTTTTATTGTTATATCTGACGGATGTACCGCTTTCAGTCTTTTCCGGTACCTCAGGTGGACCAGGTCGACAAATAAGCATACAGTCCAGTCATAATGTCGTAAGGATATCAGTAGCTCATTGCCAACCTTGTGACTTGAATTTATTATTTAATATTACCCAGATTTGAACTGCCTCTCTCGCCATTTAAACCAGAACGCAACAATGCTAACACTGCTTTTTGACGGAAAAAATAGGTGACAGTGATGTATGGTAATACAGATGATCTTAATATGCGGTCTACCTGATGTATATTAAAGACTGTACTTATCTTGGTATTACGAGAATAAAATAATTATATTGATCAATTATACCGTGAGGTACCGGCATAGTAGAATTGCCTATTGTCCAGCAGTAGACTTCCGAAACGCTGTAATGATTGATCGCTTATACGGATTATCCTAATTAACTAGATGTTGCTATGCACGTCCAGTTTAAATAACTTCTTATAGCAACAGATACAGAACATAGGGCTAATGATTTTTGCCAACTCGTATATACATATACACATCAATACATTTATGTATGATCAATGATGATAATACAAACTTAGCCGTAAGATACCGGTAGAGTAGAATTGTACCTTTCCTTGTACCAGGTGTCATAAAAGGGCAACCCGATCCGACAGATGGCGGTATATCCTAAACGGTGTAACGGTGTAAACGGTGTAAATGCAACTGGGAGATGGACAGCAGCATTCCTGAAGCGAAAGTTACTCTCTGCGGTTGCAATATTCCTGTTCAACGCGGCATTGATGGGCAAAATTCCTGGAGTAGACGTTTTATGACTCTAATGATAAAAAAAATCTTCGTGATAAGTCATTTTTATTTATGTTTGTTCTGTGTGTGTATTAAAATATGTATTTAAATATAGTATTTGTAATACCTCTGTTACGTAAAGTTAATCAAAATTATTATTACAATATTATTATTCTACTGTGTTTGTGTGTGTATACATATGTATATATATATATATATATATAATGAAAAAAAATAAAAAATACTGAATACATCAGCCCCGTCACTGCTCCTGCAGCAGCTCCAATTTTATTTTGCAGGCTCTTTTTTAATTGAACATCTGTTATTTATTTATGGTAAATGGTGATTAATTATATAAGACAAATTTAATTTAAAAATATTTTTAAATAAACAAGATTGTTTATTTTTTATTCATTGTAGCTATACTTTCATTGCAACATTACACATTAATCTATAACATAATGATATTATGAGATATATGTGAACAATCAACAAAATTAACTGCCCACCAAATTACTTACCAACTCCATAACGTGGTCGTGTAAAGAAATTACTGTATCAGAGAAATGGAATCATCTCCGATCCCCAAACACCACCAAATTTTCACAAATCTTTTTAATCCGGCTGCGAGCTGTCGACTGCCCGATGCGATGCATTTGGTATTGTGCCAATAAACTGCGGTCTTAATGAAACGGATCAAGACAGATAGACTTAATTTATCAGAAAGTTTAATACATTTAAAATATATAGATGTGGAACTTTTAAATTGTTCGTGGTGACTTCTGATGGCTGGCGCAAATTTTTGTTAGATAGCGCGGTGAGCTCCGTTTTGTTTTTGTTATTTAGCTGGAATTCATAATGTTAAGGTTAAAGAAATTTATTTAACTTTTAATAAATTTATATTTAATTTACTGAGCTAAGGCATGTACTAAATTTAATGTACTTATGCAACGGCGAGCAAAACTCTATACATATTGCGCTTTTTTAATTTTTTAAACATATTCATATTTATGAATTTTATGATGTGTTTGATAAAATTAACATTTATTTTAAATTATAGCTTGCTTAAGTTACTTGAGTAATATTTTTTAGACTTTCACATCTTCAGAATCAATTTAGTACCTAATATGTAAGATGTAAGGTACAGGCAGAGTAAATTTGTACCTTCCCATGTACCAGGTGTTGTAAGAGGCGACTCAGGTATCGGAACCGACAGATGGCGGTATATCCATACGAAACAGTGCACAGGGCGAGGATAGGTATTAGCATCCCCGTCGCAAAAGCCGCACACTGCGATTGCCAATACGCTTGCCCAGCGCGGCTATTATGAGAAAAAATCCGCTTTTTTGGGAAGGCCTATAACCAGCAGTGGACTTTCAATGGCTGGTATGATGATAATGATGATAAATAAGTACAATTTGTGTAGTTTGATAGGTCATATCACCAGGATCATGAAAATGCATTGCAAACAAACGAACAGTGAAGAAATAATAAATTGATTAATTGATAATTTTGAGTTTCACCAACTAGACACTGTCCGGTTTCTGGTGTCGAGTTAGTGAATAACCTTAAGGCTGTAAAATAGGAAATGTGTGCATATTTTTTTCTTCTGCAGCGCTCTTGCTGCACTTTTAGTAGTTCTCTCGTAATTTTCTTTTCCGGTATAATATGGGCATATAATATAACTTACGTCACGAGCCAATAATGAAACTTTCAATTAGTAAGAGTTTTTTTCATTTATTTGTTATAAACAAACAAAAATACCAATCCCGTTTAGATATTTATATGGGTAGGCAAAAAAACGTAGTCTTTTATTATTAACTCTATTAATCATTACAGCCATTGGAAGTCCACTGCTGGGCAAAGGCCTCATCAAAAAAGTGGAATTTTGCCCATACTTGCCATGCTAGGCAAGCGTTTTGGCGATCGCAGGGCGCTGTCGTAACGGGAATGGTGCTGCCCATCCCGACCCTCTGCATTTGAGCTACGCTATCTCGGATTGATGTACCATCATCTGTCGGTTCTGGTAACTTTGTCGCCTGTTACAACACCTGGTAATATTTTACTCTGCCGGTATCTTTTGGCTGGGTTTGGCTTTATTAAGCCAACTAGCCCAACGAGCCATGGAGAGGATAGAAGGATTTGAGGGAATCCGTAGACGAACCAAAGTTAGTGGCGGATTTGCAAGTTGAGATGTCAGTAGGCAGGGCACTTAGCTCGCAGTATTAATTGATCAATGGAGCCCTAAGGTCTTGAATAAAGACTTGTAGGGAATCTATAAGGTGGAGAAATAATCTGACTAAAACGTGTACAATTTGTTCCAGTGGAAATTACTTGGGGAGACCTGTATTCAACAGCGGACCTTCTTCGCTTGATATGATGGTGATACTTTTAAATATTGGAATGACAGATAATGCATCTGTCATTCCAATATTTAATTATTTTATTAAGTTTTAATAATATTTAATTAACGTCGATATTATATAAAGATTTATACTGACATTTCTGTATTCATCCTAATCAGTTATGATTAAATATTTATATTGTTTAGACAATTTAGCTCAAATACACAGGCTAAGGATGGGCAGAAGCATCTTCCCATCACGAAAACTGCGATCTGCGATTGCCATCATGCTTGCCCAACTTGATTGAAATTATAAGCAAAATTCCCATTTCCTTGGGGAACCCTATGTCCTCCAGTGGACTTCCAATGGTTTAATGAAACCAAACTAAAACAAAGGCAAACGTTATTTTTGACATCGTTTTTTGATTTTAGAATATGTAGATCTCACTAGAACCGTTGGATCACGTTGGATGTAAGGCACATACGAACATTTTCGTATACAGGTGTGAAAATGTGTTTATCTGTCCATTTGACAACAACACTCATCATTAGCGTTATCCATTTTGAAATCTCAATTCAAAGTCGTTAAAAATAGTTTTATTCCTTTAAAAGTCATTTGCATTTGGTTGAAGTTCCATAAAAATTCATATCAGCTCAAACCAAACGGCGAAAGCATTGTGGGCACGTTTCAATAACTCATACTGTCTACATCAGGCTATGAAGAATGCATAAATTATGGCGACACTTGGCGGTGTGCCAATGGACGGTGGCCCTAATAAGACCAACGAAGATGAATGAGCAACGCATTTCTTAAATACATAGCAAGAGATGTATTGTGTTGATGATGTGTATTGTTCTTTGTAATCCGTGTCAAAAATTGGATTGGAAATAATATTAACAATATTTCACCTAACATCATTACACGTACATTTACTAATGTAATACATTTAATAAAGTAATGCGTCGCTTAAAGCTCTTCCGTAACGGACATCAGACAACTGAAGAAGCACAAATATATAATAAACAGTCTATACATCATTCTGATAACATTAGTTTGCTTTCAACTCAATTCTTAGTAATTAAGTCATACGATTATTTTTGACGTGTTCGATGGCGCAGATGGTAGTGATCCTAACTTGTCCGCCAGGGGTCGCGGGTTCGATCCCCACCCAGAACAAATATTTGTATGATGATATTTATGTTCTTCTGTGTCTGAGTATTAAAATGTTGTATTAAAGTAGTATATTTGTGATTCCTCTGTTGTCTGGCGTTTGTAACACAAGTGCTGTAAGCGTCTTACCACGGAGTAAGGTCAATGTATGAGATGTTGTGGGAAATAAAAAAAATGCAAATTTAGTAAAGTAGTAATAAAAAATGTTGATTTGCATTTGGTTAAAATAAATATTTGTCTTGCCTGGGGATCGAATCGAAATTGGGGACCTTAGGGACCTTTGATGCAAAAGATTTAAATTCTACAGAATGCACCATACGGCCTAATATAAAAGTATGTGGGCTTATAACAAAGATTTATTCTTTTCTGTTCTGGTTTCGATTGAACAAATCAGGCCAGCGAAGTTAGGTTGAAATGATTATCAACCGTAGTATGTATCTATTTATTCAAGCGTTTTATTTAATAGTAAATGTGTCAAATATATAGTATATTTCTATGTTGAAAATAGCAAAAACCAAAATAATTGCAAATGCTGACAAAAATAAAAACAAAACCGGACACAGTAAAAGTTTAAAAATTTACAAATAAATCATTTGTTTGGCCCAAATCGCAGCAATGCGGCTAGTAAAAATGATAAATATTAACGTGGTATCATTAAATTGAAATACAAATTGGCAACACACCCAATCCTCATAGTTAATTGACGTATGCTTGTAGAGAAAATTGCCGGGATTTATATTTTTGCTATCCGACTAGCTTATACCAGCTAGCTGACTGTTTTAGGCTCAGTCGCATATTTACTTATTTATATTCTGAATTTGTAAAACATTAAAATAAATAGTACCGAAAATTTCAACCATTACATAAGGTTTTGGTGCTAGCGAAGAAACACAGTTATTTCGTGACACTATGAAAATTATAAAGCACCGTATTTACAATACAGTTGCCGTTAGGTACCGGCAGGTCGAATAGTACCTCCCACTGCACCAGGTGTCGTAAGAGGCGACTAAGGTACCAGAACCGTCAGATGGCGGTATATCCATCCGAAGCAGTTCAGCTCAAGTGCACAGGGTGGGGATGGGCAGCAGCATCCCCGTCGTGATAGCTGCGCTTTGCAATTGCCAACACGCTTGCCCAGTGCAACAATTATGGGCCAAAAATTTTTTTTCTAGGAGAAGGTATATGTCCAGTAGTGGACTTTTAATAGCTGGTATGATGATGAAAATACAAAGGACACCTGGTATATACCACCTCCTTGTCATAAATTTCTTAAAGAAGTAAAGCCAACACCGCGGTTCAACACACATACCTCTCAAGAAAAAGCGAGTATGCGTAAATGTGTGTATCTTAGATCGCGACACGTTCTCGACGTACCGCCCAATAGCATGACCTCAATAAATACCTCCCTCAGTCACCCTCTTGCCAGTACTCAAATATTACAAATACTTCATACATAAGGTAGACCTCACATGGATTTTGTCTGTATTGGAATATAATAGAGGCAGTGAAATTACTGGGTAATGTGATATAATATCTTTAAGTCACAAGAATAGCAACGCGCTAGTAATATCCTTGTGATATATCAAGTGTCTATAGGCTGCAGTGACACTTACTACTCGTATCATGCCGACAGTATGCTTGATCGACCTGGTCTATAACATTAAAAAAACAACTTCAAACTCATTGTTGTAAAACAATACACCGCACGCAGTTGCTGTCTCCCGAATATAGTCGATAGATAGCCGACCAAATCTACTACCACCGACCTCTAATACCGCCGGCCTCACTCAATCCTTCTGTTTTGCAACGACGGCCACTGGAGCCTAGGTCTGGCCTCAGAGACGTTTTTGAGTGACAGCCGTTATCCTCACTGCAACATTGCGGCTACTCCCGTGCCATAACAATTGAACATAGTCGCCCTGTAATTGACGTCGGAGTAGTCCAGCATCGGGTTTGCTAAAAAAAACTAGAGTTTCGGGTTTTTACCCCAACTAGCAATACGTACTCCCCAGTCTATGTTGAAAATGGGCAATGCATTTTGCTTCAGCCTGGTAACCATTCGCATGATTTGCACCAACACTGTACTAGAACTATTCTAGTTCGCAATCCAGGCAAAATACGAAATTGGTCTATTTTCAAATTACAGTTCGACTATACCCGCTTCAAACGCATAGTGTAGACAGTCAATCTAGTCCTTGATTAAAGGATTGAAGACTTAGTAGTAACGATGTAGGTGGGTGACTTTTATTTCGCGTTTAACCAAATAAAGATTAAACTTCGTTCGCGTAAAATAACTAATCCCTTGGGGTCAGCATATTTTAAGGAATAAATAGTTAATGTACTGATCTAGATGTTTCGTTTAAAACAGTTGTTACGGCGTGGTAGTGTTACAATAATCTATTTTTTTTTATTAAAATTAATAAGCTTATGTAACACTTAATGTCATTTATTTGTACAAATAATACGTAAGTCTACAAAATCTATACGTCTATAAAATATTTTAATTTAATAATCCCTTGCGTTTAATTATCAAAAGCATTTGGCAGTGGCCCTGTCTTGTGCGTTAAGGGTCGTAGATTTAGAACAATTATACGATGATCATATTTGTTTTGTGTGTGGATGTTTAATGTATATTTTATTATTGTATTTGTGATTTTCCTGCTGTTTAATACCTGTAAAACGGCTTTAAGTAACTTTTTACAGGTAATAATATAATAATAATCTCAAAACATTGACTTGACTCCGAGCTAAGTCGCTTGAAACGCTTGTGTTACGGACATCAGACAACATAGGACTCACAGATATTATACTTAACTTACTTACCATTGGCCTTATTGGCAAACTGAAAGTAGCTCAACAAGCTATGGAGAGGGCATTGCACGATCGAATCAGGAATAAAGAGATTCGATAACAGAACCAAAGTTACCGACATTGCCCATCGGATTAGTAAGTTGAAGTGACAGTGGGTAAGCATTTCATTTAGTGGCAGTAGCAAGGTTCTGAAATGGAGATTATGTATCCACAAGCGCAATTTGTATTATATGTATGTTTATACTGCAGAGTCAGTAATCCAGGATCCCGTTTACGTGCATTTCAATTTGTATCGCATGATAGAAGCTTTTGTTACCCTTAAATCAAAGAAGCCTTTGGGAAACTATCTTAATTCAACGCAATTCGTAGCACTAGTAGCACAGACAACGACCGTTAAAGCGATTATATAATTTTATATTTATATACCTAATGGACCGGACAGACATTGTTCTGTTAATTTTATTATGAATATTAAATTGTAATTGCTGAACAGTGACTATCGAATTTTCATTTGCTTAATTCTGATATAACCTTACTCCGATTACCAATAAATTATGCTCCTAAATTGACACAATTAAATAACATAGGTTAATATAGAACATTTCCATCGGTAGCCTAATTTCATTCAAAGATTGTAAAAGATATTTTAAGGTCATTGTTTGTAGGCGCTAATATTTCAAGATAAAATCTTGATCTATTTTGATTTTTTTTATAGGATAGTATTTGTTCTTACTTTAAATTACAAATAGTATGTTCATTCTAACAAAATCTTTCAATATAAAAGTCGTTACCTTCATTTTCACTTTAAGCTAGTTTTTTTTTTTATCTAAACGCGAAAGCATTTGGAATCTTTTTTAGTACGACAGCCATATTGTTTGCTACGGATGGCGGGGTACATTATTTTTCACAATATTAAATGTGCAAGACATATTGTGATTTTCATTACCTTCAGAATAAAAAAAATAACGATCGGTGTTTCCTATATTATTGTTAGCAGTGCCTTGCGGTTCCCCCGCATTAAATTAAAGAGCTTTCATACAAAAATTGCACCCCTATTTTACCCCCTTCAGGGAGATTTTATAAAAATATTCTATATATCTTCCATGACTTTCAATAAGGAGCCTTTATACTGAATTTAATTCGAGAAACTTAAAAAAGAGTTATAAATCATACCAACTTTTTGTTTCAAATACGCTGTAAAATAAACCCTTTGAAATATTTTAAGTTTCTGACCCTTACAGTTTAGACATTGCGCTGATATGTCAGTCAGTTAGCTTCTTTTATGTGTATATATAAAGATTTATTACAATTGTAGTACCATATCATTAAAGTAATTTTACTCAATAATGATTTTGCCTAGCATGAAAAAACATTTTTAATCCTAACAACAAAATAAATAAGCAGTAATATAATAATTCCCATCACGAGTCAACAACAAAATTGCCAAACAAAACTTTTTCACATTTTAAAACATGTACAATAGACAGATACGAAATAATTAAAGAAAAAATTAACACATAGCATTTTATTGTAATTTGAATAAAATTAAACAACTATGGGTGGGGTTAGGATGGGTAGCAGCATCCTCGTCGCAAAGTGCCACGTCACCACGACTGCCCAGCGTTGCAATTATGGGCAAAAATCTCTCTATCTTGGGGAGGCCTATGTCTAACAGTTGACTTTCAATGGCTGTAATGATAAATTTTATTTTCTAACATCTACGCGTTTTAAAGCCGTTTAAAAAGTATTTTTTATTCTGATGAGTAAAACACCTATATCAGGTGATTTTCAAAAGGTGTGTTTTGATGACCTATATAAACAATGTTTGTGAGAGCTACTAAATGATACCTTATAAATTCAATGTTCAAAAGTTTGAAAAGTTATTTCAACTACTTATTTACAGGGGGTGTTAAATAGTTATAAAACTACTGAAAACAGTTCTCGAAAAGTTCACTGTTAAAATCAAAATGACTATATATTGTGTTTATTACCTGTAATTTTTTTATATTTTTTCTTCTTGGTATAACGTAAATTGACTATTTCTTATCTGTTGTTATAGTTTATATAGCTAATTTTTATTTAGCAGGTGTTAAACTAACGTGCTTTTAAATTACTTAAACTTTTTTTTTAATAATAGGCTGTAATTTTTTTCTATGACTGTAATTAATGTGCATTTTATGTGTTAACGTAGTATTGTTTTGTATTGTTATATTTATTTTCACTTATTTATTGAACTTTATTGTACAATATATTACAAAATTTACAGTCAATTATGCACGAAACAGAAAACTAATATATAGTGGTGCAGACAATATAATTAGAAAATAGATAAACCTACGTATATTATGGTATAAAACGTTATATAATGGTAAACTGACTTTTTTTGTGTGAGATTTACTATAATAACTTTCAAAGTGATTCGGAACTACAGTATGATGACACAAACATTTTAAATTCATTCATATTAGATCTAAGAATAATTAAAATATTAATTTATTAACATTTATCACATTTTTGTGGTCACAATTGTCAGAAAATCAACGACTCAGAATAAAAAAGAAATATTAAAATATTTTGTTACCCCGCAACATATCCTGGGATGCGAAAATTAAATGAATTCCCCATCACGAACTTGCCTCAACTTATTTAATAAACAGCTAATCTACCGAGCGGCCAATAAGCACCTCTATATAAATTACTGCAGACACAAGGCAGATTTCCCAGGTGACGAGCGTGAGCTCCTCGAAATTATGCCACACTCAGGTCATGTCTCACTGATTGATGATGAGACTCGCTGAATGCAAAGTTATGAATTTTGGAGCATTTTCCGCTGTTAGTGTGGAGGTGATGAAATTCGGTTAGGGAGGGTTATAATATATTTCGGTTACGCCAATTTTTAATTTAATTCAATAGAGGAAGGAACAAAATGGTAAAGAGTTATCGTGAAGAATCAAATTAACACTAGATATCCCGGTAAAATTTTTCTTTAATATAAATGATATAAAATTAATATATTACTAACACAACAATAAAAAAATAAGGGTAGGGAAAAAATTTAGGGCCGTATTATAAAAAAATAAAAATAAACGTACAGAAAATTAAAAAAATAATGTTAGGATTGGATAACACTTATCACTTCTCACCAATTCTCAATCCTACAGAATATACTTTTATTGTATTGTTTTAATTTATAAGAATCGGTCATGAATGTGACATGAACATTTTATATATTAGATTATAAATGAGAAAGTTTTATACACACGTTGTATACACACGTGAATGTTTGTTTGACCCGGATGAACTATGGCTCAGTAAGAATTGATTATCTGAAAAAGCACATAGGTCATTTTTATTCCGATAAAATGTAACCATAGTCTGACAATTTATATTTCCCTGAAGAGTTTGGTTCTTTTATTCTTCTTCTAGTTTCTATATCATCCTGTAACATTTTCTAATGATACACTGCTCAGCCAGGCAGTGAATACTCAGTACTTGACTGTTACACCACTGAGGATACATCCTTAACACGTGCGCACTTTGCCAACTCTTAGCTAATAAGCTACTATCTGCCTGTACGACTGAATATCTCAGTCAGTCAGTGATTGGTGAACCGCACACTTAATATTATAGAGAATAGCTTTTCTCCCGCGATTCTGTCTACGTAGTTTTTTATTTATCTCTTATTTCTTTTCTATTATTATTACTGAAAAAAATCTATATCGCTCATTGAAAGTTAAAAATATCAGCAGACCTATCCTATGGGATCATGTTTTTAGGATACAATTCAGTTTAAATATGTCTATAATAGCATGAAAGACTAACAAAATTACATCCAAATATCGTTACTTACCAACTTAAGCGTTTAAAACTATGGTACCGGCTGACTATTTTGCTACTATGCCGGCAACCGGCAGGTGGCGGTATATAATCCTGAAACAGTGTAGCTCATAGCAGTAATGTGCAGTAGCAATTCCGACATAAAGATACGCTATATCACTCCAGCGCTGCAATATGTACAAGCTGGCCCTATGAGGCCCACTGATGTGTTCTCTATTGGACCAAGTCAACAAACAAGCATACAGTCCGTGTGATAGTAATCGTGATAGCAGCCGTAATGTCAAAAAGAGATCTAGCGTGTTGCCAGCTTTGTTGTGACTTGAATATATAACGTCACATTACCCAGTAACTCTACTGCCTCTCTCACCCTATAAACCGTAATACAGCAATGCGTGTTCGCGTGGCTACTATTTGATGGTAAAAAAGTTGAGAGTGAGGTACCAATGCAATGGACCTTTATTTTTTTCTTAATATATTTAACTTTATTGCACAAAATATTACAAAACGTACAAATGGCGGACTTAATGCCAGCTGGCATTTGTGTGAGGTCCTCATATATTAATTATTTTTATGATTTCATTTTTATGTATAAGACGATAAACCTTGCTAATTTGATTATGAATTTAAATTCCGTTAAGAATGTTTTAGAAATTTAGATTCCGTTGAAAATTTAGCCATGAGCTACCGGTAGAGAAGAATAATACCTCCCCCTGTAGGATGTCGTAAGAGGCGACTAAAGTACCAGAAACGACAAATGGTATACCCATTCGAAAAAGTGTAACTTAAATGCACAGGTGGGGATGGGCAGCAGCATCTATGTCGCGAAAGCTGCGCTCTGTGATTGCCAACACGCTTGCCCAGCGCGGCAATTATGAGCCAATTTCTCCTTTCTTGGGAGGCCTATATTAGCAGTGGACTTCCTATGGCTGATAAGATGATGATGATGAGAATGTTGAAAGATATGATGTAGATCTGAGGATATGGTTTGAATTTTAACTCGATGGCAGAACGACGGACAAAAATGTTATCCTGTCATAAGGTTCCGTTTACTTCCTTTTGAGACAAATAAGAAACCCTATAAATAGGCAAAAATAACATGTCATGAAAAAAAAAGAAGAAAAATATTGTCGCATATTGAATCGCAGTTTCTAACCAATGGTGTTAACCTTTATAATAAAATAGTATTAACGAAAATGAAATCATACCCATTAATTTTAATAACAGCCAATTATTAAAGCGACCCCTCCGGGTTTGTTTTATGAAATGAAATGCCGTGACCTGTCGGGGATCGGATCGGAGAACTCAATCAACCGGATAACGCGAAAGATCGGATATGATGATTGATTTTAGATGGATTTTCGACGATTGTTGATTGTCGATGTTGCAATATGAAGTTTAGCAGGCGACAGTATGTCAGTCAAAACAAAGTCTTCCATTTTGTGCCGGGTATTTTATTAATTTTGAATAATACACTAACAATTTCATATATTGATCTGATTTTGCGATAAGTGGCTTAAAATACTTGCGTAACAGATATATAACAATAACAAAACTACAAGTTTAATGCATATATATTTCACCGTGAGGTACCGGCCGAATAGTACCTTCCCCTGTACCAGGTGTCGTAAAAGGCGACTAAGGTACCAAACGGGGCCAGGGTGGGCTGTAGCATCCCCGTCGCGAAAGCTGCGCTCAGCCATTGGCAACACGCTTGACTAGCGCGGCAATTATAGGCATAAAATCCTCCTTTCTTGGGTAAGCCTATGTCCAGCAGTGGACTTGCAATGACGGATATGATGTATATATTACTGTATTTATCCTGTGTCGGTATTAAACCAATGATATGGGTACACATGTTAACGCTACAGGCTATTTATTATTTATAACGCAAAACATAAAATGAAAAGAAAAGAAACTGTAATTTAAAAGTTTTCACCGTCGACTGTACCTTCAAATCGTAATTCAAATCGTCGATTACATAAATGATCAGAGATTATTTCAAAATTATTACAACGCCATTATAAATAATTTTTTATTAAGACTGATGAATCATATTCCATTAGCAGAATGAGAAGTTCTAAATAACCAGGAGGCCGGGTTGATTTGAAGCGTTTCGTCTTACACTGCATATTTCAATCGACCTTTAGTCGTGTCGTAGGTATATAAATATGATAATAGTAATAAATAATTCATCCAACATCTCGTATATTTACCTGAACGTATATATAACGTTTATTATAACGTAAATTTACCAAAATAAACACAAATTTCTATAACATAAATGTTTGTCCTAAGTAGGGATTAAGCCCATGACCCTGATGCAAAAAATAAAAACACCATCGAATGCGCCATCTAGCCCGTCATACAGGTGTAGAAAATCAATAGTTTATCATGGCATAAGACACCGGCTGAGTAGAATAGTCCCTAATAGTATTATTCCTAGTAAGTAGTAGAATAGTACCTAGTAGTATATAATATAATATTATTATTGTTTTTGGATTTCAATTTCTTAAAACACTGAGGGTGTTTCGGTATATAATTAAAATTCACGGGCTTAGGCCAAGTGAATTTCAGGATTATGACAGGGGGAAAGAGGATCATCCTGCAAGAACTTTCGGACAATACGGCATTTGTTAAGGATTGCCGCTTTCTGCATAGTGATGTAAATGCTTTCAGGTCAGACAAGGGTTCATAAAGGTAGGTTATTATTATTATCTCCTACTGCATTATGTGTCGTAAAAGGCGACCAAGGTACTAGAACGTTGAGTAAATTTTTTTCGCTTGCGTAATAGGCCTATTTAAATGTAGGCTTAGTTTTATATTAGTTTTATGGCTGGGTACTGCAGACTAGTTTAGGAATGACTATAAGTAGCTCACTAGGAATGACTAAACACTTGCTTTATGCTACTATCTCGGAGTCAGATCAACATATTATACGATGCTATGTGTTTAAAAATGCGTTCAAAACTACGTTACTTTTGTGATAGAACGCAAATGACGATATTTTTCATGAATAAAACAAAGGGTACAACAATAAATATGTATATGAAGAATATTTGTATTTTTCCTGTACCTTATATATTTTTAAGCATTGTATATGTAATATCTCTGTTGTCTGATATCCGTAACACTCCGAGATAGGTAGTTCAAAGCCATTTAAAAAAATGCGTTTCACATACGTTGGACCTTAAGTAACAATATCTATTCATAATTTAAAAAAACGTAAACAACGTGTAAAACAACGTGGCCATTACTTTTCAATACAATTAGTAAAAAAAACCATTGACCAAATTCGATTTTCAAAATTATGAACGCCATGAAAATTCACAATCACGCTAATAGAAGCGAATTAATCAAACAGATTTGTGTAATGGAAACGTCGATGGAATCAGTTAGAGGCAATTGGTCGAGCAACAGCGCACCGGCTCGATGAGATCCGTTTCGATAAGGGTAGATTGATTTTCAAGGAGCAATAGTTATGCTAATTTTTTATTTAGAATTCGCATGATTTGAATTGGCCTCTCTGATGTTAGGTTAACGGATTTGAGAATATAATTTGCAAAAATAAATATATAATCTTGTGTAAATAATCACCAGCATATCAGCTATTGGAAGTCCACTGCTGGACATTGGCGTCGCTAAGAAAGAGGGAATTTTGCCCATAATTGCCGCGCTGGGCAACCATGTTGACAAACAAAGAGCGCAGCTTTCTCGATGGGGACCCCCGCCCAGTGCACTTAAGCTACTCTTTTGCGGATGGATATACTGCCATCTGTCGGTTCTTTTCCACAGGGGGAGGTACTACTCCACCCTGCCGATACCTAACGGCGGCATGTGAATAATAATATTAAATTTACGCAACATCTCGTTTTGACCTGCCTCAGAGATAAGTAGCTTAAAACACTTTTGTTACGATAGACAAAAGAGGTTTTATAAACATAATATTTTAATATATTTCCCACAGATCTTCCCAGATACGGTACTAACACAAATGCTCATGACCAAAATATTCGTTGTGGGTGAGGATCGAACCCAGACCTCGTGCACGTAAAATAGGGACTATAGCTATGAGCTATAGAACCTAGGCAATAATATTGTTAGTTGAAATAAATGCTTTATGAAATCTCGTAAAAGCATAATTTGATTTGTATATTCTATTTTGTTCGCATATTTACTCATACAAATGTCATCTGCATTGGTACCTATTCCTACCGTCAAATAGCAGTGTTCGCTTTACTATGTTCCAGTTTGAAGGGTAAAGGGCTAGTAAAATTACTGGGTAATGTGTCATGATATCATCAAATCAACAGTCATGCATTCGTTATATCCTTGAGATATGACGAGCGTTTACAGGCTGCAGTGACGCTTACCATCACACGGACTGTATGCTTGTTAGTCGACCTGGTGAAATAAAAAAAAAATGTGTGGCCCGCGTGCCGTAGGGCACTGGCAAAGTAGAATAATACCTCCCCATATACCAGGTGTCGTGAGAGGCGACAGAGGTACCGGAACTGACTAATATCGCATCCACCCAAAATAGCGTAGCCCAATATCAACAGAACAGGGATCAGCTTTTCCATCGCAGCGACTACAGGCAACATTAGCCCTTTCTTGGGGAGGCATCCAGCAGAGGGCGTTCAACGGCTGATATCACATTTACGTCAAACACACATCCATTTTTTTACTTTACTTTAGTGTCTACAGCTGGGCTTACTAATTATCTTGGAATTAGTGATACTAGTGGGGAATAAGCAGCAGTGCCCCTGTCGTGGAATTTAGGGTTACCACCAAGGCAAAATTTCCTATTTCTTGGGAAGACGGGTACCCAACAGTAGACGTCCAATGGCTAATATGATGATAATCTAGTAAAGTTACTAGCTTAAAGTTACTGCACCTGGCAAAGACAGATGTAATATTCTACTCTACTGGTACCTCACGGCAAAACGTAAATGACATAAATTCGAGAGACATATTAAACAAAATAAAATGTTTAAAATAACATTTTAACATAAGATTTGTCTTTTACGTATAAAATTATACAGAATGCAAAAACAACACGATTATGATCTTATTTTAGATTTTTTAGAGAAAATAAGCAAAACAAATTCGATTATTTGATTAAAAAAGATTAATATTTGTTAATAAGACAGTGATCATATTACGTGAAATTAATATTAATATCATTGAAGTGTATAGTTTTAATTTAAAATCGACATTTAATAGGTTTAACCAAATTTGAATATTAACCGGTTAAAATAGTTGAATACCCACTAAAATTGGCGATAGAAATTGATTCTCGCCCCAGGATAATTTGGATAGAGCAAAATTCATCAAATTGATATTTCGACGCTATTGTATGGACGATTGCCTGCACAAACGGATTCTATCAATTGGTGCCGGCCAATTGAATTATTCAATTGCCTCTCATAGAATATCAAGGCTGATAAATTGACCAACTGGCAAATTATAATATATCTAACACTCGCGCCCCGCCCGTGATGCGTGGGTGGATCTAGTTTACCAATTCCAAGTTTGAACTCAAACAGATCTTCTTAAAGGAGGTCATAGAACTGGACATAAATCTCATCTCGGAATTCCGACACAGTGCGGTATGCTGTATTCATTTCTTTATTTACGTACACATTGTCTATAGTCATAGATGTACATAACTTATATGGTAGAATGTGTGCTTTGCGATTGCCCAACACGACAATTATGAAGAAAAATCCCCCTATCTTGGTCCTACATATGTCTAATAGTAGACTTTTATAACGGTTTTTAAACATGGCTTCTAGAACACATTTGTTGATCATCTTTTTTTTCTTAATGTTAGGAAACATAACCCAACATGGTTGGTTTTGCTCCTAAATAAATTCACGCTTGTAACAATTCCCGGCCGGCTTTCACAGTGGTTCACCTCACATTCGTGTGCTAATAAAACAAAGTCCCCACCACATTACCGCTAAAAGCATTCTACTGTACAGTATAATGTGTGCCGACTCATATTACCGCGTAATGTTATAATTAAATAGAGAAACGCGAGTACGTGTATTTGGGAGGCATCATTTCGGCCTCCTGACCGTTTATTTGTGGTCAGAAAATTATGATGAGTGCAAATGATTGTACGCAGAAGACTCGATACTGTAGGTACGGTCAGTCGCAAAAGTGGATTTACACTACACATCTTTGTAACATTTGAATTAAATATTAGGCAATCTGGCGTGAGGGATCTCAACTCTTAACAAAAGGATGTTGCTACCCACCCTAAACCTGTGCATTTGAGCTACACTTTTTCAGATGGATATACAGCCATCTGTCGGTTCTGGTATTTCAGTCGACTCTTACGACATAAGGTACAGATAGAAGTACTATTCCGCTCTATCTGTATCTCACGACCTATAATAACTATAATACACTTAATTAAAAATATAATACTTCGACAAAAATTAATAGAAATGTTCGTCACATAAATATATGTTCTGGTTAGAAATAGAACCCATTACGTATGGCGCTCAATTGGAACTGCCGATTGCGCTTCGGGTCTGTCATGAAAATTTTATATTTAAGTTCTCATTTTTATTGTATAACAACAATCAACTATTGAGATTTTATAAATAATTAATGGGTTATTTACACACAATAAACACACAGTATTAATATTCATTGACTTGTTTTGGTAAAAAAATAACAGTGTTTGACTTCCTCATCTCCATTAAAAAAATCACCAAAAGTTTTTGTATCTAATTGTATTAAAAGATTGGCCATGTGGTACCAGCAAAGTAGAATAGTACCTTCCCTTTACTAAGTGTCGTAAGAGGCGAATGAGGTACCGACATATATATTCATCCACAGATGGTATAGTATATCCATCCGTAACAGTATAGCTCTAAATCATAGAACGGAGATAAGCAGCAGCATTCCCGTGGCGAAGCCACGCTTTGCAATAGGCGATTGCCAACACGTTTACCCAGCGCGGCAATTATGGGCAAAATTGCCGTTTTCTTAGGGGGGCCTATGTACAACCGTGGATTCCAATGGCAGATATGATGATTTAAAAATATTTAGGCCAAGTTGTAGACATATCTATAAAAAAACATACTTAAATATCCTAAAGATTTACTTTATTTAATACCAAAGCAAATATTCAACTATTAGTAATTCAAATCATGAAAATACATTTTTTTCTAATAAATAAAAAAAGATATACATTTAATGCTTTCGCACTTGTAGAATATCGAAATGTCAAATCCGAGCAAAACTAGATGGTAGAAAAACACTTTAGATAATTATTGTCAGAGCTAACAAAAAGTCGATGTCGGTTTGATATGAAGAAATTCCTAAATAAGACTGCAACATAGTTTTTCAAGTCCCGTCTAACGAATTCGCAAGTATTCCAATATTAAAAATATTTCTTTCTGATAAATATGAAGAATCCATCCGCAACTTTGAGTGGAATTCACTTTATATCTCAATCCCGGGACGAAACGTCACTTATAACTTGAACCTAGCATAGGTCCTTGGGTTCATGTTATTCACATGCCAATATCACAACAATTTTAATATTGCTAACAGTGTTAATATTGCTAATTTCCGATTTAAAGGGTAAATTTATAATAAGAATGATTTATACATACATCGACTTGATTAAGGGATAAGTCTTTTAAACAGCTTGCGTAACGTACATCAATCAACAGAACAAAAACTTTGATGGGCCCGATGGTGCACATGGTAGTGATCTTAACTTATGAGCCAAGGTTCGTGAATTCGACCCCCACCCACAAATGATATTTGTGTTTGTTCTGTTTCTGGGTGTAAAAAATATGTATTTAAGTATTATATATGTAATTCCTCTATTGTCTGATGTCCGTAACACTAGTGCTTTAAGTGACTTGCAGATCAATGTTTGAGATGTGTAAATTTACCTTACTTACATCACTATAAATGTTAAATACATATTTAACACCAATACACAGATTAAATACAAATTCTCATCATATATATGTTTATACTAAGCAAACAACAAATGCTCGACTTTTAGCACACGAGATGTAATTATTACCATTTGCACCACCGGCCCTTCAATAATGTATATGCATCAAATAATTTAATTAACTAAAAGCAAAAGTGATATTAGTGATATTTAGCTTTTAGAGCTGAATGCATCGAATTTGTATCAGTTATGTTATTTATATATTGATTGCATGTTTTTCTGGAGTAACAATATATATAATGTGAAATAAACTTTCGTTTATTTCTCATCGGAGTAAGTGGATATTAATATTCAGGTTGTTTAGGCATACAGAATAGGTTTTTAAAGTAAAATTATGAATATAATCTATAAATCTAATATATATAAAGTAGTTAGTCCTGTAATAGATTCTCTTTAAGGTCCACAAGTCTCTCATTAACAGAATGAATAACATCGTAAGTGTTTCGAGTAGGATTGTATACTTAATACTCAGAACATTCGAGAGATATTTGCTGAACCTCTTTTAGGTATACGCACCGACGCAGATGATGAAGTGGAGACCATGTATGAGGTCATAAGTGGGACATTCATATATCCAAGACCATTTTACTATTATTATTAACTTTAACGCAAAGTTGGGCAAAGAAACGGTGACGAGGGTGGTTTGAATCAGGGTAAGAAAACTCTAGAGAGGGGGGCTGACTGACTTTCGGGAGAAAAACGCTACTCTTTATAATGAATTCTTTTTTCTAGAAGCCGCCTTACAAGAAATGGACCTGGATGAGCTCGAATGGATCCACGAGAAATGAGATGGATTCCACCTTGACAAATGAAAAACAAATATTCACAAGGTCGAAACCTGTAGCGATCATAGGATAGGCATATTGAGTATCCACGTTAAACATGAAATATCCAGTCTGATAAATAGACAGATGAAGTCTACGCTTCGAACTACTCACGCCTATATCCGAAACCCCGAGAGATTTCAGTTCGAGCTCTCAAGCCGCTTTGATTGCTTGAAGAACCTCGCGTCAGTGGACAAGACTAACGACTAGATCGTATAAGCTCTTTGGGCGGTAGGTTCTAAGTTCATTTGACCCCACCGTTCAAATAAATAAATAAATTTCCACAACTACTCATACATTGCCCAAAATCCGTGGTAAGTCGCTCAAAGTACTTATATCACGAAGGTCAGACAACAGGGGAATCACAAATATAATACTTAAACACATATAAATAACACCCAGACACAGAACAAACCTAAATGTCATCATATAAATATTGGCTCTGGGTGGGAAATTTACCCACGACCTTTGGCGCACAAGATAGGATTATTACCATCTGCGCCATCGGGTCCGTCATAAATATGATAGATAATAGACTTACGAAACCTCTCCAACTACACTCTCAATCTTATGGCTGAACGACTAATGAATCACGGATGAAACTGCAGTCTTCAAGTGACGTAAAGTTATAAAGGCGGCTCAATAGTCATATTTTAAAATCCATATAACACGATATCCGTCTCTTCAATAGAGAAAATATTAAAGAGATAATTCAATGGTATAAGGACACTTAAATATTCGCAAGAATCATGTCATGACTAAGCTGAAGAGAGAAGATGGCAGCTTAACATCGACCAAGGCTGAGTAGGAGGAGAGGTTCTATGGAGTGTTATTCGCTTCCATTTCTAAGCTTGTTATCAGCTTGGCAAAAGACCTAAGACCAAAATCAATTTGACACTACTCCCAGGATATCCCAGATATTAGCCTGAGGAAGATCGGAATGGCCCGGAATTAGCCTAAGAGCAAAAAAGCGTCAGGTGACGATGGAATCACATTTAAGCTGAAAACGGATGGCACACCAATTTTCATAGTCTTTCTGAAGTTGTTCAACACCGTCGCCCTCGAGGGCATAACGCCAGAAGCATGGAACAATTGAGCTACACTGTTTCGGATGGTAATTCCGCCATCTACCGGTTCTGTTCCTAGTCGCCTCTTTCAACACTGTACAGATGGATTCTACCCTGTTATTACACGACATTATTATTCGTACCTGTGTAAAATACACAGATTTTGTAATCCGTGGTACAAATGACGTCGCGTAATTCAATTCGTAAACACACTAATGTGTTTTGTTTGATAGATTATTCAGTTCGATTTGTGACATTCGATTACAAAAAACATTAAATTCAAATCTTTGTTACTTCATTATTCCCATATTAACGACCAATCCAATGCATGTTAATTTGAATCGAAACCGTTGTTAGCTGTGTTGATTAATTAAATTAATAAAATGCAAACATTTATCACAGTCCATTGCGATTCCAATTAAACTAATTACGTTTGATGTTATTGGTGCGGTTCTATAAGTTCAATCGGGTATTATTTGTGGTATGTACGAGTATATTTGACAAGAACAGCGTAACAAGCTTGCTTTGAGGCTGTGGAACTAATTGCTTTAATCTAAATGTTGCATAGCCGTGTGGTACCGGCGGAATAGAATAGTACATCCCCTTGTACCAGGTGTCGTAATAGTTGGCTAGGAAACCAGAACCGAGAGATGGCGTTATATTCTGTAAAAGTGTAACTCAAATGCACAGGCAGTTATAGGCGAGGTTGGGCTGCAGCGTCCCCGTCGCAAGAACTACGCTCTGCGATTACTACCACGTTTGCCTGGCGTGGCAGTTACGGGAAAAGTTCCCTTTTTATTGGGGAGACCTACTTCCTACAACGGAATTCCAAAGGCTGATATAATGAAGATGAATTATTGTATTGCTTAAAATCTTTAGATATCAGTGTTAAAAAATAACAGTTCACATTAAATATTATTTTGATCTGACTCAAAATAAGTCGTTAAAAGCCCTTGTTATTTACATTAGTGATTAGAAAGAGTTATTTTCTATTGTTTGATTAATTAATACTTATTTAACATCCAGGATACAGGACAATGGAGAATCAAACCCTTGACCCTTGGCGCACGAGCTAGATACATTATCAAATACACAATCGGGCCCCTCAAGATCTTTGATCTAGTACACCTACAAGTATTGATTACAAACAAAGAACTTACTTTATAAAATAAAGCCTTTTTGTATGTTTCTTGCTTGTTATTACTGTTGCGATGGCGCAGGTATTAGTAATCCTTCTTAAAGTCTTGTGCGCCAAAGGTCGTGGATTCGATCCCTACCTACGATAAATATTTTTATGATGATATCTATGTTTGTTCTATGTCTGGGTATTAAATATATGTAGTATATTTATGTTTTCCATGTTTGATATCCGTACCACAAGTGACTTATTACGGAATCAGGTATCAATGTGTGAGGAGTTGTAGGAATTTATTAAAAAACATTTTAATTAAATAAACCTTGACATAACTTGCATATTTTTTGAGCCACAAATAAAGCAATGTTTCTATCACTTGCACCACAACATTCGAGTTGGTAACTTATTTAGAAAGTTAGACTGTGTTCGTTACTGAATAAGATCCTAAACTCCTACTATTTTATGACCAAATAACAATCTTCGTAAGTTTGAACACGCGTATATATATATATAATTTTCCATTGTTCTCTGGACTGTTAAATTTACGACTTTAGGTCGCGTTACAGCTGTCGAAAGTTTCCAAATCTTGAAGTGTTCGTCGGTTCGTTTGCACCGGTAAATACAAGCTATATTTTAGTCACGTTAGTAGTGAAAATCCAACCACTTCAATCGTGGCATGTCCACATGATCATATGCCTACGTAAAAAAGGAATTTTGCCCAGTTTCCAAGGTGGGTAAATGTGGTGGAAGTAGTAATATTTTGCGTTGCAATAGAATATTGCTGTTCACCTATGCATTGCTGCATTGGAACTTTACTGCTGGATATGGCAGTCTATTACGAAACCTGGTACTGAGGGACTACTGTTCTATTTTTCCAGTTCCCCATTATCATATCAGCCATTGAGAGTCTACTGCTCGAGGAATTTTATTCATAATTACCCCACTGAGCAAGCGTGATGGCAATTGCAGACCGCAGTCTTCGTGACGGGGATGCTGCTGCCCTATTTATTTCAGAGTTACATTATTTCGGATGGATTTACCGCCATCTGCCGGTTTTGGTACCTCAGTCACCTCTTACGACGCCTGTTAAAGAGTAGGTACTTTTCTACTCTACCGGTGTATTTAGCTATTATATTTGTGATACCTCTGTTGTCAAATATCCGCAACACAAGTGTTTTATGCTACTTATTTTAGAGTCATTTCAATGTATTAGTCCACGAATAACATATATTAAAGTGTTGTGTGTAGAAGTTTGCAAATTTGGATGCTCCGTGCTTAAGTGGTGGTTTGTCAGAGATATTATTTGAATTTTTTACAGAATTACCATAATCATATTAATACTAGGCTCAAGATTATTTTGCTCATACCTACCATGTTGGGCAGACAATTGCTGAGCGTAGCTTTACTTTGATCACATTGCTGGCTATCCCTGGACTAACGATGTATTAGATCACAGTCTCTTATAATAATACCTGATAAACGGTGAGAATATTCTAGTCTGCCACCCCATGGTTGATTTTAATCCTCTCATATTAACTTGTCCCGCAAAAATCTATATTTTTTATTAATACACTTTTTTGTCGCCATTTTACAAAAAAATTAACGCTGTTAGAAGTGGCCGTTCCGCTTGATCTTATCACTTACACCATATCACATTCCTCTAGATAGCGGTATGTTTATCAAGTGGTGGTAGTTGGTTACTCAATTAGCCACTGGTTAATCAGGCCCGCGTAAACAGACTGCAGCCGGAATGAATAATTTGCATTTTCTTGCTTAGAATCAAATGTAAAGACGTGCAGTGTTGAGTGAACAGTCTGCGTGTATTTTGAGAAGGTGATTTGAATTACAAAATATATTGTAAATGGAACCTTGTCTACCTCAAGAGCACTAAGGCATAACAAAAACAAACATTAGTGTACACAGAAGATAACAAAATAAAAGGCTAAGAAGATTATAACAACTTTTGTGCGAAAAAGTGGATAAAAGTGTGAAAGAATATGTACAGCAAAGTTATCGTCAAATATTCTTTATTCAAGTAGGCCTATTACTAGCACTTTCAAATCGTCAATAAATTTCCAAAGAGAAAGTATTTAAGGCATTTTTTTATATAATACACGACTCTGATGACCCAAAGGATAATAAAAGTCATTTAACACAGATAATTTTATTAGGCCTACCTTAATCTAGCCTGCCGGCACTAGGCGAGGCTTCAAACTAAGTTTACTGCAAGTTCAGTGTGCCAACCAACAGAAAATAACATGTAAGAAAAACTGTTGCTGATAAAGGTTCTACCAATACCACCGGTGTAAGTATTTGGTGCTAATAAAACCCCAACCGGCGTCGGCGCTAACAGCAAATATTTAATAATAAATATTAGTTCTTTTTAACAACGAAGTAAGTAAATATTTACAAACAAAATGAGAATCGGTAAGATTGCATGAAAATTATGATATACATAGAAATAGTCCCCATCATAAATGGTATGAGCCGTGAAGTATATGAGGGAATTACATAAACAAACGTCGTGATCCGTTAAGGATTTTCCAGAAAAAAATAATGACGCCGGTTAATGACCTTTTTAAATTAAATCTTCCTTACTAAAGCGTGATTTTTATAAGATAACGAGAATTACGGTTTGAATAAAATCTTTTATTGCGGAAGAGCTGATCAGCACGCTTGCGAATCGAATAGGAAGCCATTTGAGTTTATTCCAGAAATAAAAGGAGCACCTACGTATAAAAAATCTTCTAGATATTAAATTTGAAGCACTAACATATAATAAGTCGAGCACTAAGCAGTTTTACATTAAATTTAATTTCCTTTTTTCTTCTCTATATTAGATATGCTTTTCATAGAAAAAGGAACGGTGATCAAATTACTACGTAGATGAAATCACGAGTCAAATTAAAAATCTAATCTAATTTATTAATTTCCGGGCCTGATGGCGCAATCAATTATGTCATGTCAGAACAAACATTCATATCATAAAATATGAGACGATAAGAGAATATATATATACATATATAGAGAATATATATATATAAAAGTGACGGCTTTTTCGACTCCATTCGGATACTATCACATTTGAGATACGCTTCCACCTTCGATTTCCACACTCACCATTTATAATTCTTAAGAGAGTATACTAGAAGAGGATCAACTGATACCTGAAGCCAAACTCTGGAAGTATGCAAAAATTTCTCTTGAATTCAATTTCCGTATAAGTTGCCTCAGTTTTAAATTCCATTAGGAATTCCCAAGAACAAATTCTCAAATTTCCAGCCCTTTATCAATTACAATATTCATTCCAAAAGGAATATATGGGACCGTCCCGCCGCAGTCCTTCGGTGTATTGTGATGTAAATGTGAAATAGACCGCAGTCCTCTGGGATCATTGCGGACGGTGGCGATTATCAACCAAATCGCCCCTCAGCGCCTGTTAGAATAATGTGTTTTCATTTAATTACATTAGCTTATGTTATTTCATTGTATCGATCTACAAACCCACAGGAATATTATACGTGCATATTTTCTATTTAAGTAATGCATAATAATATTATAAATTGATATATCAGGATTTCAAACAACAGAGAAACCACAAATACTACATTTAACACCCAAACATAGAATAATCACAAATATCATAATATAACTTGATTTAATTTGTCCTGGGTGGGGATCTAACCCAAGATCTTTGACGCGTAAGATAGGAATTACGAAGGATTACTTCAATCTGCGCTTTGGCCCGATATACTTAGTTTGGATTCCAGGGCACGAGAATTCCTACTTATAATAGCGAAAAAGTTGAGACGCGATATAAAGTTTACACGGAGAGAGTCACGATCGGGAAAAAGTTTCCTGTAAGTTCAAAATCTACGAACTATTTCAAAACTTATTAGTTCCAAATTTTTTTTTCAGTCGAGTGTTTTGACAATTTCCATGTGAAAGTCGCTTTATTAATATTGTAGAGAGGAAAATGAAAATATTTTTTATTTAATGTGACAGTTGGTTTTTCAAACTGTAGATGCAAAATCCCTCAATTTAAGTGTCGAAACACTTGAGCTATGAGAGGCCGCTCACCCACAGGATATTAGGGACATTAAATTAAGAACAAAAAATAGAAATCTGAAAATAGAGATTTATTTAATGTAACTTAATTGTGTGCACCATCATTATACCAGCCCTTGGAGGTCCACTGCTGGACATAGGGCTTTCCAAGAAAGGTGGTTTTTGCCCATAATTGCTGCGCTGGGCAAGCGTATTGGCAAGAGCCTAGAGCGCAGCCCATCCCCGCTCTGTGCATTTAAGCTACACTGGTTTGGATGGATATACCATCTGTTGACTTTAGCCGCCTCTTACTACACCTGATACAGAGTGAGGTACTATTTTACTCTGCCGGTATCTTACGGCTATCTATCGGTACCTCACAGTTAATATATTATACGATACGGTATGTTACAAGTACATGTGTAGCATTTAATCGTTTACCATGTTTTCTTTTTACTTTTAAATTATTTTTCAAATGTTTTGTCATTTATAATCAGTGATCTTATACATCAAGGGCTCAATTCAAAAATAAACATTTATAGCAATGTATAGAAAAGTGGAACCTAATTGACTGACTTTATATATATTTAAATTTGACACGTGGGTTCCTTTTATAACGTAGAGCAGCACAGTAGGCAAGCAAACGGATATTATGAAACGGATATTATGGTGCAAATATTATGAAACTTAGCCTAAAAAATAAGGGATAGAAACTTGAAATTTTTACACAGAGGGTTCTTCTATAACGATAGCGAGATTTAAAAAAGACTAATGAAATAACACACCCAAAGGAGTTTAAACGGGGTCACAAAATTATTATTAAACTTCACAGTGTGTGTAGTTCTACAAATGAAATTTAGTATAAATATATAATCAAAGTCATGAAACACATGTAAAATATTCTTTTTTTGAAAATCATCTCTTAATAGGGGAGGAAAGTTAGCGCTAGTTTTATTAAAAAAAAATCACGTTCGGAGGTCTTCATCTCGGTTGTAGTACTTCGATTGATAGGTCGTTAGCTTAAGATTAACCTTATGATTAGTGTTAAGTAGGACATACTAGAAGTGGTATATATGTCCCGGCATCAAAATTCTAGTGCGGCTCAATATTATATTAAATATGTATTTTATAATGTTTTATATCGAAGCATCACATTAATCTTTCCAACAATGGAAGTGGGAAGAAATGAAGCGTTACTATACATCATTACTTACATTATACAAACGCGTTTCAAGAGCGTTAAAGGTTGGGGATCTTTGAGGTGACATCGAAATGCCCTGCATACTTCTTTGAAACGTGTATTAAACTTAAGTACGCTTTGCCTCATTTAAAATGGAACATTGTAATAGTTCATTTAAAAAAAAGATTCTTTCAAGCTCCTACCAAATACTAAAAAATAAATTAAAATGTCTGGTTATATTAATTGTTTAGCAGCATAGGTGCTAACTTTATATATAAAAATTAAGTGTCATAGTGTTTGTCCACTATGATATTTTTAACTATTAATATTTTTGGCTTATTAAACTTAAATATACACAGTATCTCATATTTAACCTAACTCCGAAAGAAACCGAAAAATCTTTAAGCACTCGTGTTACGGACATAAGACGACAGAGGAATCACAAATATATTACATAAATCAGTATATTCGTCAAAAACACAGAATAAAAACAAATATCATCAAATGAATGTTGGAACCAACAATTAACTTGAGAGATAAGATAGTTTGTATCGCAACATTTTTTTCATGATAAACTTAGGTATATAGTTTAGACAAGATAACGTCTGTAGTTACAACTATTTTTGTATATAAATGTACATGCATTTATATTTACTATGTCTGCTTGAACCCGTTTCCAGTCTAAAGAATATTTTAACATATTTCCCCAGTTAGCTTTGTGGGTAGTAGTCATTCGGTCCCACTGGTGACTACACGCTTCGCTCTCTGTGCTGGCAGTCTCAATCAGCTATGGTGAGTTGGTCACTGGATAGTACTATTGCCTTTATTTTGGGGTTTGGTGTCCGTATAAAGTGATTGGAGTAAATACATTTATTACTAAAAATTAAATACTTTGTCATTGAATGGTAATTGATTTACGGATATAGAACCTTTTGAAATAGCAAGAATTTATAATAAAATATATGATTGAGTTATATATTATTATATTATATACAAAATAAAAGGCAAAGTCGCTCTCTTCTGTCTATCTGTCCTATGTATGCTTAGACATTAAAAACTGCGCAAAGAATGTTGATGCGGTCTTCCTAATAGATAGAATAATTCAAGCGGAAGTTTTATATTTATAACACTTGTATGGTACAGAAACACTAGTATTTTTAGAGGTTTCTTGCGATATGTTTGTATATAATATGTTTTTTGCGATTATATTGCGTTGGCTGACTGAACTCGAAGAGATTTATCAAAAATACACTATTGTACACATTAAAAAGCCTTACAAAAGTTATCAGTGATATATGTCTATCTCTTATACTTCGTAGAGCTAACGCACAAAAACATTTTTTTTTATCTTTACTGCGCCCGTGCAAAGTATTGGAGTCATTAATATTTTAAATAGAATAATTTAGGCTAAATAAAAACTTGGAATACGATCGTTTTCATAAATAGAAATGAAATAATAATGTTTTAGAAGAAATAGACTATATATATTACTTGAGTATTACGTATGAATATTTTTGTGCATTCACTTTCACCCATACTTTCTACTTGTCAAAACCATTCTCATTTCTCTATTGTTGTCACAACATCTTCCACACCGCATAAACGTCTTATCTTATATCTTTGTCGTAATTGTTAAGATTTATCTATCTTTCTCCCTCTATCTATCTGTGTTGTTAGTGTTAAGACTTAACCTAATAAAAAGGACATCAGGTATCTTTTATAAGTATTCAGTTGCATTATTTCATTGTTAAATATAACAATGTTTTTTAAGCCGTTTTAAGCGTGCATACAGAGGACCTAATTAGTACATTAAATAAGGAAGACCTCACACAAAAGGGTCATCTGCATTGCTTCATAAAGTTACCCGATATTATGTAATCAAATACTTACTATTATATATGTATGTACTATTTTACTAGTAGGGAGACCTTACCTTAGGTGATTTAAAAATTACAAGCTTAGTAAGCTAAGCTTAGTTTCAGACTCCAGTACATTACCTCGAAGTGTGAAAGAGAATAATAAAAAATAGTTTTATTATTATATTCAATTTAATTATTATATATATTATACTTAATTGTTGATTACTGATTCGCTGTTGAGGCACAAATTTATTCATTATATTTTTTTGCTTTTGATTATTTACTAACAGTCTAATAAACTAATAATTACGTCGTCTTACGTCTACTGTATCTTCATAAGCTAAGTTATAATCTAGAGCACTTTCATATAACATTTTTTAAAAAAAAAGAAAAATATATTTATCTGATTTATTCTATGCTCTTAGACAAATCATTTCCAAAAAAAATAAATACAAATATTTTTCATAAATAGTTTAATTTCAATTGTTTGATTATTTACTTTTATAATTCTTCATATTTTTTCTAAAACTGTTTAAGTTTCAATTAGAATCAAAAATGAAATTTCAAATATCGTATAAACAAACACACAACTCCAAATTTAATGATTATTTTCCACTTTAAATCCAACAAACACTACAGCCTGTATCTATCTAGATATTGCCATGTCTGTCGCAGCAATTTCCCGGTCGAAAGCTATTCGCTTGATAATCGGTCGTCGCCACGAATCCCCGAAGTAGCACGATCACGTGGTACAAATATCTAAATCACAATATCGAGGCTGTATTACGTAATATAATAATAATTGAAATTCCTACAACATCTTATACATTGACATGACTCCATGAAAAGTCGCTTAAAGCACTTGTGTTACTGACGCCAGACAACAAAGGAATCACAAATATACTACTTAAATACATATATTGAACACCTAGACACAGAACAAACACAAAAATCATCATATAAATATTTGCTTTGGGTGGGAATCGAACCTATGACCTCTGGCGCAAAAGATTTACTACCACCTGCACTATTGGGCCCGTCAAATAGTAGCGTATTGCATATTATTATATTAGTTAGAATGTATGTCTTCAGTACAGTTTGAACTAACTCATAACTAATTGTATTAACTAATTTTGATGGGCTCAATGGCGCAGATGTTGGCGATCATTTTTCTGTACCAAAGGTTCGATTCCTACCCAAGACAAAAATATAATAAAGATATAAACACAAGTTTGTTTTGCATCTAGGTGTTAAATATGTGTATTTATATAAATAGTATATTTGTAATCCTTTGTTGTCTGATGTCTGTAACACAAGTGCTTTAAGCGACTTACCACGGAGTTAGGTCAATGTATGAGTTGATAGGGGAATCGATTATTATTATTATTATTTCTACTAAGAAATAATATACTACCGGAAACATAGTTCATACATCAAGATTTTCCTACTGATATTTGTATGCTGCAATGTAAGCACCATCTGTTCCATGTTGAAGGTTTTTATTAACAGACAAGTGTCTGGCATGGCATATGGCATGATTACATCAAGCGGTGGACATGGCGAAGGGAAACTTTACCATAATTGTTGAAAACTGTTTAAATTTAATCTTCCGCCAAATTTTTCATGTTAAATTATACTTTCAGTATGCAAATAAATTTAAATCAAATGGACATATTCAGCTCTTTCATTGTATTTCAATTTTTAATAGAAAATGATTAGCTTATTTAAGCTTTGGCATTACATTATTCTTAGTCTATTACAGTTTATATTTCACCACAGCAGCTGTAAAAATCTACGAATGGACTCAGGCCTTCCCAAGCAAGGAAAAAATTGCCTCTGACTGCCTCACTGAGCACGCGTTGTAGCCATCGCAGAGCGTACCTTCGCGGCTGGAATTATCATCATCATGCCAGCCATTGGAAGTCCACTGCTAGACATAGGCCTACACAAAAAAGGGGGAATTTTGTCCACAATTTCCGTGCAGGGCAAACATGTCAGCAACAGAGCTTTCTCATCCCCTCCCTATGCATTTGAGCTCTACACTGTCTCGGATGGATACACCGCCATCTGTCGGCACTGGTACCTTAGTCGCCTTTTATGACACCTGATACAGGGGCCTCCCCCTGCTTTTCTACTTTGCCGGTTCCTCAAACGACGGGAATACAGCTGCCCATCCCCGGCTTGTTGCATTGAAACTACGGGACCTCCTCGGGATATTTCGCCATACGTTGGTTCCGGTACCTAAGTCGCCTCATACGACACATGGTACAGGGGAGGTATTAGTCTACTCTACCAGTACGTGGTAAGTTTTTATTTATCAACCAAATAATTTAACACGTGTTGGTTGTAACAACCGATATTGTTATACATAAGAATATGTTCTGAATCTTAATTCAAGATTCAAAGCATTAAAAACGTTATGCGATAGAGTTTAGGTCTATAATCGCTTAATATCTGATGAGTTCCCTCGGGTCTGACCGTCATCAACATTTTACATAACAATGCGAACGTACGAATTACCAACAGATGTTCTGATAAATGCTTAACAATGTATACTTTAAATCTTACTCAAGAAATAAGCCACATTATTGTACGAGCTTCGTTTATTTTATTTATGCTTAAATTGTATACTGTTAACTTCTATTTGGACTATAATTAAGGTAATCAAGCATACAGCGAATGATGGCAAGCGATCTCCATTAAAGACGTTTGTGTCACCAAAAGGGTGTTAGTTTATATTGTTAGACAAGGCAGATATATATATATATATATATAATATGTGTGTAATAATAATATGTAATGAAAAGAATATGTGTAAATGTCACTCCTTGTATGTTGATGTTAATTGCCCACCTGGGGATGTAAAGTGGTTGCTATAAACTCTATGAATACCAACGTCGCAAACATTTAACAGAAATATCATATCGCATTTCCAGGTGAAGACTGCAATAACTCAAAATTACAATTTTATGGGGGCCTTTTGGGATAAATGTTAGTTTTAGGAGCCTTGTTTTTTGCATTCTTATTCCTAAAGAAAAGTTTTCTGTACATGTTGTCTGTTGAAATCTTGGAAATCCTAAAGGAATTCAATCTCAGGTGTTTATAGAATTATAGGCTGAAGGTAAATAATTTTGAGTTGACAGTATTAATCTGTTGGTGTAATATATAAGACGATTTAACAAGCCGAGTAGAATAGTACCTCCAGTACCAGGTGCCCTAAGTGGTGACAGAGGTACTAGAACCGACAACCTGCTCAAACCACCACCACGACAGCCCAGGCTATTTTTCGTGAGGCCTATGTCCAGCAGTAGACTTTTCAAGGCTGCGTTTGGTGTTGACTCACTAATATTACAGGTGAAAAAACGTTATTAAACCTTATTATCAGCGCAACTTAATGAATTCAGTATTTTGCATCCGGGAAATTACTACAAGCTCAGAAGGTGGTTCGGTAAGCTCGTATTTTACACTAAAATGAGATAATTAAGGTCGCTCCACATTGTGCCTTGAATAACACACTTAAGTGGCTTTGAGACGGATATAATTGGCTTCACAGCATAATTGCACACGCTTCTCGTATTCAATGCTGATATTGGTAATCTTATTTCCAGTACCGGGTGGGGGCGGGAGCAATTGCGGAATTCAAAAACAGATTTTCTGTTCCAACGAAAATCCGTTTCGGTTTATTTTCCTTGCGAATTATATTCTTTTTATACTGATTCATTCATTGATTTTGGATTTGCCGAAAATATTGAAGGTATTTTAGTGTAAAAATATTTGTTATTTTGTAACATAAGAACGGGATAAAAAGTCCCTCGGGACACAGACACAGGGACAGTTATGTTTGATACCAGCAAGCACAAGCTCGTCATAATCATGCAGTATGTATATATATAAGCACATACAATATATGTATATTATATGTATATATGTATAGTCTCCACATAATCAAGAAATTTATTGCCTCAGCCGATATAAATTTTTCATTAGGTGTTAATTTAGTAACTTACGACTAAACTTAATTCGCAATTAAAAATATAACACGAAATAAAATGAAAATATTTTGTGCCAAGTAAAAATGTTAGCGTGAAACACTGCAATAGAAAACGATCGCAGTGGAATTCTCAAAGGCTCCGTTGACCGTTCTATACAAAGCGAGATACAAGATCATAACGCTTTACATTGTATTCATGGGACTAATGTTGCACAAATTGTGTAAATTGCGCGCAGTAATAGTGCTGCTGTAAAGCGAGCTCTTTGTTACTATTACCTAAACCGGTTGAAACTGGTTTTCTTTCATTTCGTGCTATAGTTTACAAAGAGGAATCATAATGGAAATTAGTATTTAATTTCACGTTGTTTTGATCAATTTTTAATATTATTCTAATAAAATACAATAAATTACTACATTTTCTTATATGTCAACCACCAGTTACATAATGCATATAAATAAAAAATTGTGTACGTTTTTAATGTCATGATAATAGCTGCTATATTTGTTTTTTTAAGTTACCAATTATACGGTAATAATTTTGAAAAAATCACCATCATGAAATGAATAGCAGGACATCCCCAGCTAGACAGGGAAAATTTTAATAAATTGATGTACATATGGCGGACTTAATGCCAAGTGGCATTATCTACCAGTCAACCATTGGGCCAATCAGAAAAGCGATCAAAGCGTTGCAAAACGAAAAAAATAAAGAAATTGCTATTAGATGTAAATATATAAACAAAACACGTCATTATGTTAATCAACTTGACATGGATAAGTAAGAAAAAAGGGGACACATTAACTATGAACATAAGAACTAAAGAGAATGCGTAAGGCTTTCTTGAATACAAATGTACCCTATGATTGCAATGCATGCTTCTATATGTGATATCTAATAGGACCTGTTGTATGCAACGCAATGCTTTTAGTCAGATCTACACTGCACTTGCCTGTTTGAGGTCTCCCTCAGTCCCAGCAGCCGTCGGTTCTGCGTGTTATATTCCCTAACTATGACAATTTTAATTAGCTAATCCACTGGGTTATGTTGTCGAATTCGATTCTTTCACGGATCTCCTCATCCCTGCTGCGATCGAACATAGCGACTCTCAGCATCGCTTTCCCCAGAATCTGACATTGAGATCATCATACCACCAATAGAAGACCTCTGTTCAAAATAGGCCTCAAGTTAGGGGGATTTTTGCCCATAAATGTCGCTCTGGGCAGGCGTGGTGGCAATTGCAGAGCGCAACTTTGAGATGTGGATGCTGCTGTATTTAAGCTCCGCTGTTTCGAATGGATATAACGCCATCTATCGGATCCGGTACCTTAGTCGCCTCTTACGACACTTGGTACAGAGAAAGACACTATTTACTCCGTCGATGTCCCCTCGTTGAATACCTTGATCTTGATATCTTTGTCAATAAAACTCATAGTGTAAGACGAAGTAGGTAAAGGACGTTCAATTTTCAAAAAGTATGAAAAAATAACGATTCGATGTCATAAGTTATTTCTGGTGATACAAGTTGGTGAAAGACGTTCAATTTTAAACTTGACATTACGCCATTGAATTTTGCATCATCGATTATGGCACATACACACATTCACACTCGCACTAAATCATTTTTTAATCTTTAATAATAATTGAATCCTATAATCTAAACCCAGCTATAATATTAATATTGCATACGGAAATACCGATTACACTGCAGCTACCCAAGGCCGTTAGTATGAATAGTGCATTAGCGGCGCGATCTACCACCTGACTCCACTTAGAGTCCAATGGCTTTGGTCTACAAGTATGGCTTTGAATTATAAGGCTTACGTTACTTCGCACTAGTAGGATACCCACGGGGACTCTTTGAAATCTTAAGTATGGTAACTTTCAAATTGATATGTCCAATAACTTGTATACCAATAGTAGATGCAAATCGTTAGTGATGCTACAAACTTGTAAAAATGTAGCATTAGTATATAAGGTTCAAATTTCATCATTTATTTTTGTAATTCTAACTTTATTGGCATCTGTCACTTACGCGGTATTGCATTATCCCTGGCATTTGGATAGCAATAAACGTATTCTCCTCATCGTTACATAAATACTTTTTGCCAAACCACGCGTTACCTGAATTTATCCACGTTGATTTGATATCGCGTCGCGTGGGAACGTATTCATGATAAAAATTAACCTAAACGATATTAATATTGAAATCAGATAAATTTTAAATTTAGATCTAAGTTCACCAGTAAAGAAATAATAGGAAATATATATGTTTAAATATTGATATGCATTAACTATAAAAAAATATGCCCGCCTGACTTCCGAAACAAGCAGACAAGCTTGAATTTTTACTTCCAGTCCTACAAAACTCAAATTTATATCCTTTGCTGAGTAAAGTTAAAGTAGGTTCCAACTTACTATCACAGCATATTACAAAATAAACTTGCATCGCATCTGTCTGAACCAGTGTATGATCGTTATAAACTTTAGAAGAACCAATTTTTCTTCAATTTCTACTAGAGTGATGCATTAGTAAGATTAAAATGCACGTTTTAGGTTTTGTGTTAAGCCAAACATATTGAAGACGTTAGATAGAAGATATCAAAAAAAAATTGTGACTTGAAATTCCTGAACTCTAAACTAATAATATTTATTTTTTTTATTTATTTTACTTTATTGCACAAAATGTTACAAAATGTACATATGGCGGACTTAATGCCAGATGGCATTATCTCCTAGTCGACCATTACACAAAACAGAAAAAAAAAATATATATATATATATATATATATATATATATATATATAGTGGTGCAGGCAATATATATACAAAATAAATAAACGTGGCATACATATTTGTATAAATAAACGCAATAAATGCATATGATATAAAAATATATATATATATACATAAAATAACGTACATCAGAAATAGGATATATAAAATAATATCATCATTTCATAAGTGAAGTTCTGACAGCAAGTAAAAATTTTAAATATATACTGCAAAACTAAATTACCTTATAAAACCAAGTTAATTATTTTTGCATATGCGACTCTTAGAGGTTAGAGGTTCTTAAAATTACGGAAATATATCTCATAACATGGAATCTTTCAGCCGCTACAAACCGGTTCTATACGAAATCACTTCGAGAGGCTAATGTCCAGCAGTGGACGTCATCGGCTAAAACCTTTATATCTCAAAATTCAAAAAAGCATTTAAAAGCCGTTGAAATATGGTGTTTATTATAAATAGTAAACGCGTTAATATGACAAAATATTAGACCTCATGGTTTGACCATGATGAGGCCCTCGAGTTTACGATCCTCGTATTAATAAATAGTTTCAACAACAAATTTTCAAAGCGCGTTTCCCGCGTGGCGTGTAGATAATTTAGTTCGCAGCGTCAAAGTGAGAGCAACTGACACTTGTACGGATGTCGTTAGTCGGTCTGGTCCCCATTCAATTAACAACCGCTTTCTTTGATCACGCCATTTTCGACGAGTATTCCTCTAACTGTTACTGGGAAATAGGGTGATGGATGCTATGTGTTTAAGGTCTATTTTGACTGTGATTGATTTGTTTGTGCTAAGGTATGATGTAGTAAATCTTATGATAGTATTAGGTACCGGTAAAGTATAATAGCACCTCACATGTACTCTGTATCTAACTGTATTTTAGTCCCTTCTTGCGCCTCTCAGTCAGTAATATAAAATTCAACCAACACAGAGTATCTCCAAATTAACCAGGACGACTGGGGAATCGATGAGGAGCAGCATTCCCGTCGCGAAGTTATGCTATGCGATTGCCACACCTGCCTAGCGCGACAGTGATGAGCAAAATTTTTCCCTCCCTTTCAAGGCCTTTGTCTAGTAGTGGACTTTTTAAGATGCTACATTCTGCAATGGTGACAATCCTGAAAAACGCTTTATTGTTGTTGCTTAATTATTGAATAGATTTGTATATAACGTAGGTAATATATTGCTAAAGACTATAGGCTTCCAGGATTTCGCTAACTGACCTAGTGGAGCAAACGGTAGGCAGCGACAAGCGTCACCACACGTAATATAACCAACTTCAAACACACTTTCTATAAAAAGTCAAGTTTGTTTATGAACTCCTAGTAAACTATCACCTGCCATATTTGCTTTCCTTAGCCCTACTAATATTATATATGCTAAAAATTTGAGAGTATGAATGTCTGTTTGTTACTCTTTCAAGCCGGAATAGTTCAACATATCTAGATTAAATTTTGAACAGGAATTACCGATTGTCTGGAATAATTCATAAACTTCTTTTTACCCGAAAATATGTTCTCGTGAGATAGATCTAGTTTTCTATTTGTCTTTATTGGAACGGTACAACTTTTTGTACAGTTAAGCTATCAAAGAGTTATATAGGCTTCTTCCCGGTATAACTAGAGTCCCTCAGGGATGAGATACAAAACTAGTGGACAAAGTCTCGAGTGGAAAGCTTGTTTGCAATAATTCTCTTCAATATTGATTGCATACGAAACTTCACAGGAACACTATGTAAACACAACTTCTATCAGCATTATATTACACTAGAGCACACATCTAAGATTACAAAGCAATATGTTTGTGTCGAATTGCAGCAATCTGGGAGACCTCTGGCGTTATATGCCTGCACCTACCGGTTGGTAGTAAATCACTTTGCTTTGACGTGCGCGTTGATTGTTTATCTATAGAATATATATGAAATTGTTTACTCAGATTTTATGTAACTTTTGTAGTTGATCCATTTTAAGGGGATATAAGGTATAATAATGTAATAAAATTATATAACTAGTGGATGAGCTTGGTTCTTGTGTCAATCCTACCAGACTCAAACCTATGTTTTTAATATGTAATATTTACTATAATACTAACCATATATCCACAATTTCTACCAATAGGCAGAGAGTTTTATTAGCAAGGTATTATTGTTTAATTTTTTTAAGTAGTTTAAATAAAAAAAAAGGTTGCCTGTAAAGTCGGTATACGGGCGAAAGTTTTAAGTGACAACGACTTTGAGTGGTAAAATAATTTTAATGTGAATATTCATTCGTATAGTAGGAATAAGGATGAAATAATAGTAACAATTTAAAACATTTATTTATACAAAGAATCATATTTAAAACATTAATTTATACAAAGAATCTCGCACTGAATTTCA